>JAOEHX010020529.1:20382-42391 GCA_025448015.1 Bolborhynchus lineola | reverse complement strand
TGTTTGCCAATAAATAGGCTTGTTTTTCTTTCCCTTGTATGATGTGTTTACCCCAGTAACATGAAATATAATCAATAAATAAACCAGAGGGAAAAATTACAGTCCTTTAAATTAAACCAGAAAGATTTTACTGATTGCTTATACTCTGTGCACTGCATCATAGAAAACAGGCAACTACCTTCAGAACATGACTATTCTGAATATGTAGTTATTATGACTAATTTTATTTGCCAGTTTCATTTACTACCTGAGCGAATTTCAAAGTGACTGACAATCAATTCTGACATCTTACCCCAGCAGGTCTTTAGAAATTGTAACTGCATGCTTCCCACAAAATGTCTTGAATATTTCCCCATAAGGAAGACCTAATGTTTCTATTAAAAATCATTGCAATTATAAAGACAACAGGTTTACACTTCTCCAAATATGATCTGAACTCTTGATAATTTGAGGAATCTCCCTGTTTTTGTGTTCACTGCTTGTGCCAGATCCTCACTGTATACAGAAACTTGCTAGTATTGGACTATGCTTATTCTGAGCCCAGAGTGAAAACAAAGCAATAGCTTTGTGGAATTGCATTACTACCAATTTTAGCTACTCCCAATACAAAACACTAGCTGGCACAGTCTGGTACTACTAACACAGCAGACAGCTGCCCAACCCCCTTTTTCTTCCTACTGTTAAGCTACACCTATCTGTATATCATCAAGTCTTTTTGGACTTGTAATAAGATTTGTGCCAGACTATGTTTCTTGGCTTTAACGGTTAGCTTCCTTTCCAGAATATACATGCTGCTTTACACATACTTTTATTACTGACATCATGAGAATACATCTTTACTACATTTAAATCTGGGTGTTAACCTGATTTTGCTTCTTCCATATGTGGGTGATGTGAGACTAAGAAAGCAAATTAAGAAGCTGTTACCTGCTTGAACTGTTTCCCCCTGCCCTTTCACAAGGTAAGTGATAATCATCTGAAACAGCAGGCGACCTCTAGCCAGGACAGTTTTCCAGAAATCTGAGTTTCCATGTATTTGAATCATGTCACTAATGCAACTGTATTGACTTTTAATTTTATTACATGATTAAAATACTACGAGGCACAAAAATAGTGCCCCTCCAATTTTGCTTGAGTCTCAGTTGGACACGTTAATAAGCAAGTTTTCAGAAGTAACCATTAACAGTTGTAGGTTCTTGCTGCAATCTGTCTCATCAGGACTAAATAACAGATATTTCCAAATGTCAAACAAGTAAGACATAGGGTGGTCCCTATTAATCAGAGCACATTTAAAACTATTACTGTTGCTCCCTATGAAGTTCTCGCACTATGAGATTTTCTAAAAAATGGTAGGAAATAAGCAGTATCTTGTATAAATCCACATTCTACTGAGTGAATCCAGATGAGGACTCAGACATTCAGACATAAGTTCCTGGTGTTTTCAATGAGCCATAGTGGAAGGTTTATTTAGTTTATTTCCATTCAACACTCTCTCCACACAGACTATTTTTGAGGATCCCAGTAAAGTTCCCTACACTGGTAAGCTGAAATTGGATTTAGTTCCCAGAATGGGCCTTTTATATATCACATGCTTCAACAGGGAGAGTCAAACTTGTATATTCCCAGACCACACGATTTATGGGATCAAGCCTGGATCAGGCAGTGGAAGACTAAACTCCTACTTTCTTGCAAGGGAAGACTATCATTCCATACAATCAGAATTTATTAATAGGATATATTTTTCTTACTGTCCTTTGGAGAGCTACTCTATAACATTAAGGGCGTGGGCAATTGGCTGTTTATGCGTAACCAAAGTTATTTCTAAGGCCATGATTTGACAACATGAAATGCTCAGCAGCAAAAATGTTTTAAATTTACTGTCATCCCTTTATTAACCTTTCCCTTCCCCAGCTCTATGTTGTAAAAAAAGTCTGTCAAAAAAATCTAGATCAGTTCCCAGGTTCAATTCCCTCATGCTGATAAAGGTACAGCTGAGAGGAAACTGCAAGGGCATAAACAGACAGCAAAGAATGGCTAAAACCTGTTTACACAGGTATTGACACCAAAGATTTCATATTACAGTACAGCCTGGATTTAACTTCTTATCCTGGCTTTAATCTGAACCAGCCACCCTTCTTGTGTCTGCAAAATTACTCAGGAAATGTCTAAGATTAAATTTACTGCCACATAATTCTCAAACTCCCTAGTTTTCTCTGGGACAGAAGACCTGTAAGAGTAGTGCCTTTGACAATGGCTTTACATTTCTTTCTCCTGTAAATTGCAGCAGTGAGAGGTAGCAGGAGCATATCTAAACAAGAAAGACCATTTAAAAGGAAAGCAAATTCTTTCCAGACACCTGAAATTAATAAGTGAGTACTGGGTTGGAATAATTCTGTTTTGATATGCATTAATACTCAGGATTTTCCTTTTACATGTACCACCTCGCCTGGTGAATGCCTGACTCCTCAAACTCAGCCAAAAATTTTACTAATTCTTCAACTTGTTCCCATGAATTTGTGGGGAGGAAAATAATTTCATAGCAAGGTATAATATGAAATATTAATGCCAAATATTAGTATTATGATGAAAATAATACTGTTTCTGTTTGCTTTTGGAAGATTAATATTATGTTCCATTATATATAATACAGGCTTTTTATGGTGGAGTAGCTAAGGACTATGGAGTAATGCAGATGAATAGGTGATTAGAAGCCAGCAGAATCCCAAATACAAAATAGTTTATGGTAGGACTGAATGTTTGTGGTTCACAGGCTATTTGCTGTAGTATAATTCAAGAATAAACTGAATCAGTACTAGCTGTACTATGGCACAGCCTTGCTTACCAGAAAACACTAGCTGGAACCCAGTTTATATTTAAACAAATTGAAATTTTAATTTGTATCCATTTTAGAGCTTAACACAGAGGCAGAAAATGTCAGAGAGAAGCATATAACCTTGGAGGAGTTGCAATGAGTTAATACTGACCATGAGGGGAGATAGCTTGTCACACATTTTAATGGAAAACAGGGGAGTCAGAGTTCAAAGAATCATGTTTGAAAATATATTATAATTCTTCCTAGCTATAATTAGTTTACTGAATCTCAGTTAAATCAAGCTTCCTCACTAGGTAGGCAACTCTACTCTTCTGGCTGCTCCCCCCCCAGTCCCGTAAGATAAAAAAAAACAAAAAAAAAATACCAAAAAAACAAAACCCCACAGAATTCCTCTATATCTAAATTCCCAAATCTTGCAGCTTTAGAAGACCATCTTTTCATCCTTCTTTATATTACAAACTCAAAGGCAGAACTAATAAAAAGAAATCAAATAAGATGATGCTATCTGTTCCCCACTGGACTTCGAAGTACTTCAACTCAACCACAGACCCACATCACATTACTGGGCAAGGCATTTCAAATAACATGCTCCTTCAGAGAGGACAGAGTAAGTCTTCTGTTGCAAATTTACCTCCTGCTTATTTAATGCAGAGTGCTAAACCCAAATATGCCACTTTTTGGAATGTGGGATTAGTTCTGAAATGCCACTCTAATATAGATAATTCTTTCTTGCCTCCTTGAGGGTTTTATCTGCCAGGCTAGACACTTTGTTAGCATTAAGTTGGTCTTCTGGCATTTGTGAGTGAAAGTTAGCAAAAATAGATGAGAGTGGGTTGCAGAAGAACCCTAGAGGAGTAAAGTATTATTGAATGCCATGTGAAAACTCAAATTTATACCAAATCATTTTCAGCATATGAAAGGAAAATCCAGAGCCAAATGCATGGACTCCAGTTCTCTAGAACTATCAAACTTCTGTCTTAGCCATGTATCCTTTCCATGTACTATGAAACCTCAACTCTCCTACCCCCCAGGGAGAAACCAGAGATGGTAGCAAAAATCCAGAGATAATCACTGATGTCAGCACACAATGTGCTGATAAATTGATTCAGGGCTACTGTCATGGCTTAGATTTTACCACTACATATTAAGCAATTAGGTAGAAGCATATAGATCTAAAGTATAATAACAAATCCTGTTGATGCCTGCCAAATAAGGGCTGTTCATCCAGATATTGAGAGATATTGCCCTTAGTTGGGTATTGAAGTGTTCATAATATGTTGGTTTACCTTTGGGTTGACTTTGTGGTAAGACCTGAGATTTATTCCATGAAAATAAAATAGCTTTTCTGTAATAATTTGACTACATGATACTGTCCTGACGCTCAAGTGCCAGCTATTTAGAAATGAAACTTTTTAAAATATTGCATGTATTTTTCCTGTATCCATGCACAGATCCTTAAAGCCAGCAGTTATTTACAAAGGCAAAATAACAGCACATTAATTAGCTCTGGAAGCTATCCATTTTAATACTAATAACTGTACTGAATATTGTATTATGTTGCATTAGGAAATTTGTGATAGAAATTCCCTTTCTGTAGAGTTATGAAGAGGCTATTAAGTGATTTTATTTGTAAAAACCTGGCAGCTAGGAAGAAAGTAAAATACTCTGATACTTGGATGTTGTGAATAACTTTTAAAAAGTCTGGAAATATAATCCTCAATTGAAGTTTAAAAAAAAATATTTCTGAAATATACCTTGATTTTTACATTCAGTTCAACTGTATAAATATTATTTTCCAATATAAAGGCACTATGGAAATTTATTTCCCAAAGTTCTAGCTGTTTATATTACCAGCACAGATCCAAGTTTCTAAATCACATATGAATTCTAATCTTGCCTTAATTGCTTTTCTAAAAGACAAGTTACTCTTAGTTCAAACTTTAATGCATCTGAACCAACCAAGAGAATAGCTACCTGACATTGTTTGTCTACCTGACAAAGCCAACCTAACCATTACCAAGAGAACACAAAAAGCTACACAAGCCTTTGTCTCTCAGCCTCCTCTTAGCCCAGATGTTTTGGCAAGTTGCACATATGGAACTCTAAAGAAGTCAAGCCATGTGCGTCCATGGCACCTCTAAAAATTAACAAATCCTTCGAGAAAGCTGACCCTAATCTTTTATGGGCTCTCTTTATGAAGTCAGTAAATGGCAAAACTTGCACTTTTACTGCAAGTACTGAAGCACCTTTAAATCATGATTAGAAGCATCATTTTACTACAATCATAGGACAACTGATAAGAAAGACTCATTAGTATTTTGATGTTCTCATTCCCATTTCTGATCCTCAGTGAAACAGGCCACAAAAATTACTGTTCTAAAATAAGCTAAAGTCTTCTAAAGCTTAAGGTTATGAACACATAACTCAATACTTGTTACCAACACAGAGCTCTCCCTGCAGGTGATGCTCCCTAAGGCTTGCGCTCATCCCAGGTTAATGCCACCCCATGAAAGGAGTTGGGTTGTGCCCACATGGGAGCTCCTCCAAGCTGTGCTGAAGTGTAAGGGCAGTGGGACATGACATGGAGACACATGGAAAGCCTGGAGAGCTGAGAAATGACATTTTTTCAGCTACTGGGATGTATGATTAAAAAACTATATTAAAAAAATAAAAACAAATCAAAGCACTTCACCAAAACCCAGGACTGTTTATCCCTCAAGAACAGTTTTAAGGACAATTTCTGCTTTAGTTTAACAGAAACTGATTGTAGCAATTGTAGCTACTTAAACTGGACAGTCTTGGAAGGCCTTGCTCTCATCTATAAAAGCTTAAGACTATTTAGACACTGGAAATCCTTTCTATACCATAAGGAGCCATTCTGTTAATGACATAGTGCCAGATAAATATTTTACTATAAGCTCTAGAAGATATTTTTATATAATATTATCTTTAGAAGGTGGAGCTATAGGAATAATTGGATAACTTTCAATTCCAGTCCCTGTTAGCACCTTCTTTTCAAGTTTAAGTGATGATTGTGTTAGGTTTCCCCCCTCCCTTCGTTTCTATTGTTTCCCTCCATAGTGCCAGAATTAGTTCTGTAGATTGAATAATAGAACAGGGCAATACTTGATCTTCCTTGAAAGGAGAGTGACTTCACTTCTAAAAACATACAAAGAAAACAGTTTTAAGATAGAACGCAGGGAGAAAAATTGTAGTTAATAAAACCACAATACTATTTTAAGACCTTCAAAGGCTTCTCTAAAATACCTAGTGTCATTAAAAAAATCTTTTTAAAGACTTTTGTGGCACAACATTGCTGAAGCAATCAATTTTAAACAGCTTTAATTGTAAACTGCAGATCAACTTTCTCCAAGAAAGTGTTCTTTACTTTTTTAAAGAAAAAAAAAAAAAAAATCCTAAGTTATCTAAGTAGACTTGAACAAAGAGGTCACTATTAAAAGTTACCAAACCAGTCAATTTTTGTAAGAAATTGATAACTTCTGTATACTTAGTGTGCAACAGCATTTTAATGAACAGATATTACAAAGGTCTGCATCCCAGATAATATGAACAAAAGCATTACTCAGAGAAAACTGAAGTATTTTTCCTTAAAGATGATTTTTCAAAAACAGAATGGCACTGGAAAAGCCTGTTCTAATAGCTTAGGCTTTAATAAAACAGCATTTCCCATGCCCTATAGCATCTTGTAACATGCCAAAGAACAATTCCTATCGTAACATTTGTAGTCCAAAAATAGAGGGACATCAATTAAAGTCATCTGTTCTAGAAACCAGCTAAATAAATGGAAATATTATTAAGTTATTTTCTGGCAGATACTGTACAGTCAGTGTCTAAGCCACTTTGTTTTACCACAGAATAAAGGAAGCTATGCATTTTTTCTCTTGGCAGGTGAATATTGAGAGTAACTTCTTAGTAATACCTGCAGTGCAGAAGATGTAAACAATGACACCCCCATTTTGAGAAACCACCCAGCATGCCACTTGTTCTTGAGATCTGAAACACTAATACCATAACAGCAAAGGTCATGGAAATAACAGGGAAGGGAAAAACTTAAAACCACATAATTCCAGTATGAAGTCCTTGCATGATCATACACACTGCACACAAATTACACACATTTTACTGATGCTTTATTTAATGTATTTTTCTTTCATGCACTTTTTCATGAGAGTTCCCTCTTCCTCCAGTTTCTACCCTTTAGTGGAAAAAAAAAAAAGATCACTGTAGTCTGCCTATGTCCTCCTATTTGAGAAAAACAAACATTCATACATGCAACCCTCCTTCCCTGACCTTCTTTCCCCCTGCTTCATGCCCAAACGAAAAAAACTCCAGGCATACGGCTTTTCAGATGAACTGGCACTTTAAAATAAGCTCACCCATGGGGGAAAACTGCTTTCAGGGCTAGAACAATAGTCCCAGTATAGTGATGGATATATTCTGCCAGACAGAAGACACATTTGAATGCTTTGTAAAAAAAAAAAAAAAAATTGCTGAATCCCAAATGGATACAAGATTCGAGTAACAGAATGATTTGCTAGTCTGAAGAACTGCTGCAGTTGACACGGGAGGTGGCACATTCTGCTTTCCCTCCATCTGTGACCTTCATATAAAGGTGTGACATAAGTGCTATAAAAAGATTTAGTTGAATGCATTAATGCTTCTTTTTGAAGTCTGCCATAATCTTTTTATTTACTTTGTAAAATAAAAAAAAAAAAAATCAAATGGCAATCAATCTATCAGTAAGTAAATTACAATCTGGAAGTAGATAGTGAAAGAAATACTACTGTTACTTTCAAACATCTGGCATCTTAACTGATATGCTTTTGCCTTCGTGAATCCTCAGTTTAGCATCTCATTCGGCAAAGAATGAATGCTAGCTGCAAGCTTTCAAATAATTATTACACATTTTGGCTTTTTACATTCCCAGAAGTAAGTAATGCAATTATTCTTGGTCTCAAAATGCACAGCTATGGAAAACAGCTAAATTAAATTTACTCTTGGTTTCTCTTTGTGATACTTCTGTATGTACAACATTTATATTTTAAAGCAACTCTGTGTTAATCTTCCCGGAGGGAGGGGGGAGTGGATGAGAGAAGGTGTGAGAGGCTCATATGCTAGTTCCTATTGTAGGTGAGAACCAAATCTCTATCACTATAGCCCTCCCTCTGCAGCAGCGTTGACAGTACCAGCTGTTATTCCAATAACTACTGCTGCAATAAAGCCATTTCTTCAAATTAGAGGATGCTTACACTGCAGAATGATCCTTTTCTTTTGCACAGTAGCATCAGGAAACCTGCACACTAACTACAGATCTGGCCTGGTAATGGCATTGCTGAGTGCTGAAACAACTCCTTCAGAGCTCTAGGTTTACAGCCCACTGTCCAAGTCCAGCAGAAAATTACTTGTGCAAAGTAGTATCAAAATATGCTAAAGACATTTATGTTACTAAACACTGCTTTTATTAAGTCTTAATTCTTGTTCAAAATAGCAGTGACACACACTTATGATAGAATCATATTGCAAGTATAATAAAAATTCCTGTACCTTCCCCTCCTCAGTCTTCTTGGGGCAGACCACAATATAGAAAATTACAAGTGCCTTAAAGAGACAGCACAGTTTAAAAAAAAAACCAAACACTTTAGCAGAGAATTGTGAATAAGGAAATCTACTCTAGTCAGAGTAGAAAAATTCAAATCCAGAAGGATGCTGCAAAATGTGCATAACTTAAGGCATATGATTTCCACCTAATTATAAATGTTGAAATAAGCAAGACTTTTGAACATACACAAGTTTAAGTAATTTCAGAGCTTCAGGGTTCACATTTAATGCTCCAAGTACATTCATCTGACTCTTGAATGTGGATGGCACCAAGAGCAGAAGGGGGACTGCTGCACAGCATAGCACTGCCAAGCCTCTCCCCAACACTCACAAGTGAGACAGTTACTCTGAGTAACCAGAGGTTTCCCAGCTGCTGGCAATATAGCTCAAAGATTGGTAGGTACCTGCATTCTGCAAACTTTAACCTTTTACTGTTGAAAGCCAGCAGCGAGACTTGATGCATACTCTACCTCAGTTTTTTTATGCAATACTGAAGTCCTTCATCTCATCCCAAAATGAAGTATTTCTTACTGGAAGAGACTGTGAAGCTGAGCAGCTGAGAGTTTCAACACAAGGGTGTTGTCAGAGCAAACGACAGCACATGCTATTTCTGCTTTTATATGGTTAGAATCCAAACTAACTGCAGCATTTCTGCTGGCTGAGCCAAATCTGGCCCTAAATTTGCCATAGTAATTATCTGCTGCACAATTACCTTCATACTTGCAATATGTTGGGAATTTCTGGGTACTTTTATAAACACACACTGTGGGTTTTTACAAGATATATTACTGGGCTTAAAGACTGAGTGGCTTTGTATTGACATTTTTGTGCTATTTATTCATTTTTCCTTGATGATGCAAAGCATAATTCTATCATTTAGTGTTTCATGGATAAAATATATAGTGCCTTTTTTTTCTTCACACAGAACTATTAACCCAAGTACATTAGTGGCAGGAAAATCTTCATGCTAAACACTGTTGAATTTAGCATTCTTGAATTCTGACTCATTGCCAAAGAATTGTGTATTTCAAGCTTAAGCGCCAAAAAAGGACAGCTTTGAGGCCTAAGACTCTTTATGGCAATAATGTCCTGACACATCAGGTCAAGTATCACTGAATATTAAACAGAATTTTATGAGTACACATGTAAATATAACGATAGTACAATATCTGAAAAGAAAAATCAAACAAGAATTAATTAAAAAAAAAAAAACCAATTTGAAACAACAGCAAAATGTACCACCACAGACTTGGAAAGAAAAATGCCACATTCGCTACACTAAACAAGAACAAACACAGCTATACAGACTAGGAGAGATCACAGACACCAGGGATGGGTTTTCCTTTGGTGCAGGGACATGGAGGGGAATAAACTGTCTTCAACCACAGCTCAGCACTGCAACTACTCATTTTGTTATCATGCTAGTACCAGCACAGACATAAAGCTTTCAGGAGGTAAAGTCATCTACCTCTAATCCTACCAAATATATATGAAAGTAACCAGCAAATTATGTGATATTTGTACTGAGGAGATAATTACATTAGTATAAAGTGAGATTATGTATGCAAAGAGAGGGCAAATTTATTACCACATACTGCACTCAACCAGATACTCTTTGGGGCCTTTAAATGTACATTCACAGCTAGCAAATGTTCAGCTGTGAGAAATCAGAGGGTGTAGCTTGTCCTTCCATTTCCCTCTGAGCTTCACAACTGAGGTTTCACAAGGGGATTCTATGTTAAAGGCATGCTTTGGCTATGTATCATACATGTGGATAAGTTATACTCAGCCATATAAACTCCCTGAAATTATTTTTACTCACGCTGAAATCAGCATAAAACAGGTGCTCAGGCAGAATCCAGGTGCACTGTAAACTTTTGGCCAAGTACTATTGCCAGAGTCACATATCATGGCCATGTGTAAGTCAAGAAGAGATTTCAGTGAAGTTCTCCTTCTTGGTCAAAGCAGAAAAAAAACCCTGCTGAAAGAGATTCAAGGGCACTATCAGTCTACCATAGGTCATCATCCCATCTTAGCTTATTTCCCTGGGAACAGCACTTAGTGCCTTTTTTTTTGTTTTAGTTTTTTAATATTATGGTTTTAATAACATGGTTCAGACTTGGTTGGCCTCAATTCTTTACTTGCCTAGTGTTTGATATTGTTTGGATGCTCTGAAAGAAATAAGCCTGGCAACCAGAAATACTAAGCACCGAGACACAGAAGATAACTGCCACATACTGGGCCATAACACAAGTCAAAGACTTGGATTGTCTCTGTGTAGTTTATTTTTCCTTCTTCCTCCAGTGCACAATTCACCCTTTAAGCAGGTCCAAGCAGTTAAACAGTTATTGCGGATTATATGTTCCATTTTTATTCAGTTTCTCTAGAGAAACACAAGCTACACTCACTCATCTTCAGACAATCTAGGACTACAGGAAGATCAGTCAGGTTGAGGGTTTTTCTGTGCCACTAAAGGGCTGCATATTGCAAACTATTTCAACAGCTGGTAATTTTTTGTTTTTCATATTGCTCGCATTCATAGGCAACTTCTCCATGTAAACTTTATGGTGATGTTCTTCTCTCTCTCTTTTTTTTTTTAATAGGGTACTAAATAGTAAAATTAGTCCACAAAAAAGCCTCAGTATTTCCAAAGCATCTCAAAAGCAAGCCCAACCATACAAATGCTCTGGTAAACAGTTTATTTTTACTATTTCTGTAGAATGTTAATACATACCATAGAGAGAATACTGTGTTCAGATGGAATTAGTTATGCAAGAAAACTCTACTTATTTCAGAAGTTTGCACAATCAGATGACATACTGCAGTGCCACATGAAAGGATACTATGTAATAGCAGTGTCTTTAATGATGTTGTTGGACTTTCTTCCTCTCTTTAGTAACAAAAGACATGAGCACCTCAGAGGGCAATTGTAACTCATCATCATTTTGATCCTGAGCAAACATGCATCTGAAATTTCAGATAATTCCCTTTCTCTGCCACTTCAGAAATCAAAACAAGTTCTGTGGTTTAAAACAATCTTCTGGGGGAAAGTATTTCAAATTGTGCTGCTGGAAAAGCATGCTAGGTTTTCAGCTTTGTGTAATTGGCTAAATGTAAGAGCTAAAAGGTATAAAAACTGGAATTTATTAGTAAGAAAGCGTATGTTCGACTCTACTATTGCAGGAAAAACATTCTAAAAACATTGTCGGCTTATTTTCAGCAGTAGTTTTTTATCCAGAGATTTATTTATCTGTCCTCAATTTTTTAAAGTTACCAGTAGCATATTTCCATTCTGAGGGCCAAACTATACAAATCCTTTTCTAGGCCTACCTGCTATCCTTCTTGGCCTGCCTGCTCTTTCTCTTTTTTTATTGATTTTATCTTTTCTCTTTTTCAGGGTAAAGTGAGCCCCAATCCTAAACAGTAGAGTGACCCAGCCTGCCAAGCAGGCAGGCAAACTCTCTGGAGAAGGGAAACAAAGACACTGGGGGAAAACAAGGAGCATAGCTGATACTAAAGAAGGGAATAATGGCAGGAGGGAAATCATAACTAATGAAAATGAGTCCCTAAATTTAAATTTCAGTCAGGAAAAGAAGCTGGGAAAAACAAGTGTTGTTCCTTATGCAAATACTTAGCCCTGTCACAGGGCAAGAATTCACAAGAAAAAGCCTATTGCAGAGCCACCTTCAGCACCTCCTCCAATACTTCTCAGGAGACAGTTTTACACAGGGAAAACACAAGGGTTTCTTCTTAAACCAAGCTGATTAATCCATCTCCCTCTGCTCCCAAGGCAGGCTGCTTTCCCTGTGAGAGACTAGCAGCTATTTTGCAGCCTCAAGGAGTAACTCCAGCTCTCATTCCTTGAAGTGCTTTCCCCAGCCTAGGACTGAGACATAACACCTAAAATAAGAAGGGCAGGAAAAAAGCCAAAAGAAAACTGCATAGACTTACTTATTGCCAGAGACAACCAACCACCAGGCCCAAGCACAGGGGTGATCACCATCAACTACACCCTTCTGATGCACATCCTGTACTGCAAACAGTGAGGAATGGGTGTGTGCAGGGGCAGAAATAGGCTCTGCTCCCACCCCAGTAGGTGGACTACAGCTGCTTCTCATTAGTCCTAATTGCTGCCCCCTCTCAACTCCTACTATGGGGGTGAGGCTGGAGAAGTAAGAGTGATTTTTTCAGTGGTCTTTCTAGTGCAAAATGCTTTCTGTGGCTGCTTTTGGCAGATGCTGTTTATAAAACATGCCTTGCCTAAAGTCATAATCTTACCTTAAAGCCTTTTGCTCTCTCTGACAAATTTATACTAAACTGGATTGTGGTTAATACAGCTCGGGTTCTCTGTTGCTTTGCCTTCTTCTCTCTAGGGTCAGTTTATCCTTTGTATTTGCCTTTTCTAATGCAGCCACATAGTGGAAGACATCAACATTTCTTCTACAGTAATCTCCCAAATCTCTTTCCTTTGTCAGTATGCTGCATGTTTTTGTTATTAAATAGTTTTTTTTCTTTTCTGTTTTGGTTCACTGCTCATTGACTTTATATTTTACATCATGTACACTAAACTTGTTTACATTTATGGGCCCAGACATTTAAGCGAAGTTGCTATCTCTGAAACAGTTTGCGCAGTTCCTCATTATAGGAAGGAGTTGGCTAGTAGAATGTCAAACATTAAAATTAAGTCATATTTACTGTTTTAGCAAAGCTACCTAGACACATTTTTTTCTGTATTTAAGTAGCTTACCAACAGTACAGCCTATGTTTTAGTAAGTGAGTGATACAGAAACATCTGCTACCTGAAGAGGTAAGGTAAGGCATGTGCAAAGCCAGCTCCACCACCCTATACTGAAAGCTTCACTTGGTATAAGCTAACTGCCACATGTCTTTTAATTCCATCAGATTCATGGAAGTTGTTCATTAGAAGTATGTGTATGCTAGGAAAATGTAGGCTTACAATTTGGTAAACATGCAAAAAATCAATAACAATAAAGTTAGGCATTCTAACCGACACAAGACATTGAGATTGACAGCTTGAATAAGTTTTAGACTCACACTGATACTCTGCTTTCACTCAAAACTCTGCTTCCAAACTGCTTTTTAAAGTGGAATCTCAGGTTTTTTTTGCTAGATTTAAGGCTGTCTCTCTGATTGGGGTCTCTACCAGCACTGCTAAGAGTTTGCCCATTACTGCTAGTAATGATAAACTTACACACTGGTGCTGCTTGCTCACTAATACATCAGGGAATTATGAGAGTGCTTAACCTGCTACACGGTAAATTAGAAAGTCCTCCTAACTTCAGTGGGCCTCCCTACAGTGCATAAAGATAAGCATATGTAGGAGTCACATACAATCCACATATTACTTAACAGTGGTCAAAAGACAGGCAACAAGCTATGTAATAGCTTAAGAGTAACTGCAGCAAGAGTTCACATCCAAACTGTTGCTGGACAATAATTTGAATCCTGGAATAATACGTATTCTGGCTTCAAAAGCCTGAAGTGCAAAAAAGATAACTAGACTTAATATAGCACTTCTGGACTTAGGTAGCTTTTAAGGAGTACTGTAGGTGTCAGCTCCTGCACTATTCTCTAACAGCAAAGAGACTACCGCTTTAATTTTTGGTTTTCACACTAGTTGGCGACCAAAGGGATAAGGAGGAAGCTGGCTCTTTTCTATCTACAGGTAATTTTGTGGAGCACAGGGAAGGGAGGATGCTGCTTTCCCAAGCCCCTGTGGTTCTGCAGAGCAGGCTGGATGCTTGTGTGGCATCTTTTTTCTCCCAATTCCCTGTTACACATTTTTGTTGCTCCACTGCACATCTCTGAAATACTTCAACAGTTTAGGGAATCACTATACTTTCTTAGCAGTATTGGAGGTGTTTCAAAAGATGACGGCCATCATGTATCCAGACCTGGAAAAATGTAAATCAGAATATCCTTTTCCTTCTTAGTGTCTTTGAAGATTTGTGAACCTATGGGCAACTGTTAGATTAACAATAATGTTTCTTGCAACACAAA
Source organism: Bolborhynchus lineola (assembly GCA_025448015.1). Taxonomy (NCBI): domain Eukaryota; kingdom Metazoa; phylum Chordata; class Aves; order Psittaciformes; family Psittacidae; genus Bolborhynchus; species Bolborhynchus lineola. Next base: position 27,918 of record JAOEHX010020529.1, on the reverse strand, counting down.
AATAAAAGATTCCTAACAACCGCAGTAGGACCATCCCATGCTTCCCTCTCACTGTTCCTCACCTACTGAATATGAATGGCAGTCTCAGCTAATGACAAGCTATCACTAAGACAAAAGTCCAGTTTTAGGCCTGAGGGACTGTCCCTCTCCTAAACTTACAGTTTCTTGTCCATCACTCTATTCATACAAAAATGTTCACTTGTGTAAATGAGCTGAGCTGCTAAATGATAAGAAGAGATAAGGACTTGTGCTTTAGATCATCATGTTGCTATTCTGAAAGTAATTTATGGATTTTGGCAGACAAAATACACAGGGAAAAAGCATAATTGAGAACTGAAGTCTGATGGTATGTTTTAATTTGGTTCTTTGTGATTCAAAGACCTTTCCATTCTCGTTCCCTTTCTTCTTTCAAGTGTCAACCCAGTCCAAAATGGGCTCTGGGCCTTCAAGGGACTTACAACCTGAAGTGACAAGTTCCCCATTCAATTAAAAAGTTATATTGACATGTGCAATCTCTACTATGTGTGAAAATGTAGATTTAACAGTAAATAAGAAAATGTGTTTACTGTTGTAGGGGATTCTCTTTCTATCATCTGCTTGGGAGATTGAGGAGGACTGTGAAAAGCAAGCGAAACAAGCAAGACAAACTTTCACAGTGCTCAAAGTCACAAGCAACTATGATGCCACGTTGAAAGTACTCCAGCCAGAAATGCTTCCCCCACCCTATTCTCCCAGCTTCTCCTTCTCTTTTGAAGAAGTAGTTTACAAGTTATCAGAAAAGCAAACAAACACTGAAGTTTACACAAAAATCAAGGGGAATGGAATGATAGGACAATGACAGAAAACAACAAAAGCAAGGAAATACACAGATAAATGTCAAATACACCCTCTGGACCCTTCCATTTGTTTTACAACAGCTAATTTAAAATTCTCCTCTTTCCTTACTTTCAGGATGCCTCCTGCTGTGTTAAGGTTTGAAGACATTTGATACTATTTACTCTTAGTACCTGGTGTGGATTTCACCAGCACTAATGGATGCGTATTACGGGTGTGAGAAGACCCTCTTCACAAAACTGTTGCGGGCAGAGCAGGATACATCCGTGGCAGGGAGGTGGGTATGTTGACCTGCTGCAAAAATCTATGATCCTGTTTTTAAGACTCAGTTTTACCACAGAATTCCTGCACAGAGCTGGATAATATACTTCATCTTTTTCTGCTTAATCTCTCCATCTCCGTAACAGCAAGATAATGTATTTGCTTGTTCTTTGTGGGTGAGATTTTCGACATCACTGAGAATTAGCTTGAAACAGAGAATAAAATCTCCTTGGATTTCAGCAGAAGGTTATTATTTGTATGCTTTCATTTGTATGCTTGGTTATTCCCCAACTGTCTGTCTACATCATAAGCGTTTTGGGTCAGAGACTGTATTTCAGTGTATTCGTTAACCACAGTTCATACAGTGGAGCTCTGATTTTGGATAGGTGCTCCAAATGACAATGAATAACAGTAATTAAGCGGGGAGTGTGGGCTACTACCTTTCAGCTGGGAACACGGGGTACTTGGTTGGGTTGAATCTGAATGAAATTCAAATAAATTCAGCCATGGATTATTTTCTTTTATTTGTTTCAGACAGGAACCCACAAGCAAACACTGACTAAGCAAATTCCTCTATTCTTTTCTGAATATTAGGGTGGCAAATGGGAACAGCTTTGTGCATGAAGAAAATTATTGGCTTTGGGATGTTATTTTCAAATTGTTGTAAAGTTTGTCATAACAACATGTCTTCTATAATTTCTTTGATAGCTCAGGAATATTACTTTTCTTCTTTAGTGAAAGGTCACACAACTATACACCATCTCTTAAAACCAGTGAATGCATAATGGCTTCTGCTTTTCTAACAGGAATCATTAAACAAATTCATAAATCAATGAAGCACACCGATGCATTACTTTAATTATCATTTCTGTTCAGATGGTTGGTTTATGTAACGTAATTGTTTACTATGTCTGAGTATTACACTAGAGAAGCTTGGCTGGATCTTCATTTCAAAATCTGTTCTAATTTCTTAAGCATTTTTATGAAATTAACAAACACGTCTATGGAGTAGATGGAAGAAACTCAGTTTAAGGAAAAATACAACCCCTTCCCCTCCCCTTTTGGCATTTGTGATGAAATAATTTTAAACAGTGCTGTCATTCTGTGTGTTTTCCTAGAGATGAATGCTATCCTTAGATTTGTCAGTTAAACCTCCATAACAGTTTTCAGGCATTACGAAGCATTACATGTCATTAGGTAGACAGAATTTATGAGTTGTGCAGTTGGCTTCAACAGTGCCATGCTTAAGATATTAGACATGACCAAACAGAAAATGATAGACATTAATAGCATGAAGAGCACTTTTTTTCTTTGAAATACAAGAAATAATGGGTTAAGATGAAATATTATAAAATTCATTTTCTTGAAATAATATTTTTCCTAGCAGAGTGGTACAGAATAGCTAAGTGTTTAGCAATCATGATTTATGTTTCTTGCAAAATCAAGGGCTTGTCTCAGAAATAATGAGATTAAAACCCCTTCAACAACTATAATTCAGATTCTTATTTATTTCTTGTGTGTTTAGCTTTTGGGGTTTGTGTTTTTGCTGAGAAATGAAACTCCTATAATCTGATAACCTTAGGCGCTTGGATTTTCAGAATAAAATAAAACTAAGAATATCATGAAGTCCCAGTGATGGGATTTACAAGAGCCCAATGGCCTGGATGAAGTTAACTCAAGCAGCAAATTAGTGCCCCGCTCAGGGTATTGAACAGCAGGAAGTGAGGATATTTCTCAGCCAAATAGACTTCGAAAGATCTGAGTTGAAGACCAGGATTTCAGGGGAGCATAAAGGGGAACTCTCAGCTGGAAGAGGGAGACTGAAAAAGGCTATACATGTACAGTGTTGAAAAAGGACTATATTACGTGAACAGATCACCTGGCTGAGAATGAGCTTTGCATTTATCCCTGAAGACAGTGTCAGCTAAGTCTTTTGCATCCCTGTAGTCTCTCAAATTGGCTATAGTAGGACATTCGTGATTTACAGGCCTTCAAAACAGAATGAATTGGAAAGAATCTGTTATTTTTCTCACCACATATCTTATAACCTATATATTCCTCTCATGTCCAGGCATGAGAATGCATATTCCTGTCTCATGCTTTTCTGAATAAAGAGTTAAAGGTCTTGTTTGTTTGTATTACATACAAGATGTTTAAATGAGATATTCTATCAAAGTTTCTCATTAATGTTAACATAAGCTACATATGTATATCAGATGCAGGTCCCCTGAAGTGCATATCTCCCAATATGCTGTACAATCCATCATGGGATCTGAAGCTAATAAGTAGGTAATAGGACCATCATATGAGCTTTGCTTATTTACAACTGTTATTAAAGTAATTCAAAAGCAGGACTGAGCACAAGAAGAATATATTAAACCATATTGCTTTATAAATGAAAAAATGGTGCTGTACAAGATCACCAGAACAATAAAATGTCCTGTTTAATTCACCTCAGGGTTAGCTGTAGCAGTCAGTGGAGTTTCATCACAAATTACTATGGCTTATTGTGTTGAAATTCTGTGGATCGCACAGCTCCCGGACTGAACAGTATAGTATTAAAAGACTCAGATTTCAAACAAAGATTTTAATTTGTTAAAAAATCCCCTCCAACAATAACTGAGCAGTGTTAGTAATGCATTTTTCCCAGGGTCTTAAAAACTTCCACTGTTCCACATATGTAATATTTTCTCCTACTAATAGCATGTTGCTTCATAGGTTCAATTATACTACAGTATAGGCTTGAAGTCTCAAGGTAGTCTCCAAAGGCTAGAATTTGTCTTAAAGGTCTGCAACTATTAGCACATGCTGGTACATAAGCTGTCCCTCTTGAACCTCAGGAGGTCGCATGATTTAGCAGTCTGTTGAACTTCTCTACTTTCTTGTCTTTGCTAGACTGTCTTTTGTGCTGGTCTGTATCTGAAACTAGCTTGAGATGCCCAAGCACATGATAATAGGAAAAGCAGGAAACTGAAATTCTGCCATGCTTTTGCTCCAAATGTGAATGACTGGTGTTATATAATTTCTTTGTCTACTTGAAACTTGTGAAGCAGTGTAATGTGTTCTTACAATTTTTACACATTTGTGGAGATTTGTAATCAAAATCACAATCAGCTCCTGAAGTGCTGCATGTAATCTTATTTTAGAAACATATTAGCATTAATTGTATTTTGTTAGCATTCTGAAAGAAATCTTTTCAGCAAATACCAGATTGTATACATCAAGGTACTTGGGACCAAAATAAAGTAAGGTACCACCTGAGCTCTAATGCTTCAGAAAGTGAAAGGGAATTGTTTGTAGATTCAATTATGCCTGGTTTCGCTGTACATTATTCTAAATTACTGTTCCACAACAACTTTCTCTGAGAAGTACCTAGATACATTTAGGCCTCCAGAAAAATATGTGGCATCAATCCAGATCTCCTTTGTCTTGATTTAAGATTGTATGGGACATCTCGGCAACAGCACAGACCTCTTTTCCCTTTTTTGTGAAAGGACATGTTCCTCACAAACAGGAGGGATATGTTCATAAGACAGGGGGATTTCAAAATTCTTACTGAAACACATAGCAAAAGCCATCTTATGAAACATGATGTTACAAAACAAATGAGAACGAAAGTTTTACAAATAGGAGAGAACATTGTCAGTATTGCATTCTGAAGTGACTTTTTTGGTTATAAATCATTTGCTGCCACCAAATGTCAACAGAATCCATTCATAGGTCCAATTTAGAAAGATGATACAAAATGCTTTGGAGTTGAAAAGAGCTGAAAATGCATTGCAAGTAGCATTAACACATTTATTCATGTAATCTGAGTGCCTTAAAATTAAACAGTTTACTGTTTATCCTTGATCTTTAGAACAGTTTCATTAGCAGAGATGGGTCTGGTTATAGAAAAATGTGACCTTGTATCATATATTACCTACCTGCATTTATGTGCAGCAGTTGCAGTGAGGGTTTTTTTTTTTTTTTTAGGGGGGGGAAGGTGTTATTGTTGGTGGTGTGTTTGTTGTTTGCTTGCTTTAATATGGTCATTTATTGAGCATTGTGAATGTGTTCAGTTTTCTACTTGACATTGATGAAGACTGACCCATGGGACTTCTGTTCTTAAGTAGTGCAGTTCAGGCATACAGAATTTAGCCCACTGATTTACCATGTCAGAACACATTTTCCCTCTTCCTTTGCCCTGTCAGATTGTGGTTCTTTGTTATGTGGTAGAGGCAGCTTCTCTCCTCAATGAACCAGTCAGCATTATCACCACACTCTGCAGTCTTTCTGCAGCTCCCTGTAGAGTCTAACATCAAACCGAAGAGGGGACTGAAGTACACATTGTCCATATTATGACCCATAATTGTGATTCCATCTAAATAAATATCCTCAATCCTGGGGAAGAAAATGAAAGTATAGCCGATCCTTGGGGAGTGTGCTACTGAAAGAACACTGTGCCCCCAGAATGGTGAGGTCTTTATAGCACTCACACCACAGCTGAAGACCTATGCCTGGGGGAGGTTTTTCTGCACTGTTTTCAAAACAGGTCCATGCCCTAAAGGCAAAGCCTGCTCTCCAGATGGAAAATGGTGAGGTAACAGGGCTTCCACTACAGACCAAACAACCAAATGTCTTCACCAAAGCTACCCTGATTTATTTATTTTTACAAGGTTTTGATTCATTTTGTTTGAGTGAAATGGCTGCTATTTCTGCCTTCGCTCAGTTTGAACATGTTTTAATAGAGGATTAGTCTCCTCAGGCAGGTGCAAGGAAAGTGCTTACAGGATACGACAGTGAAAAGAACCGGCCGGTAGGGAAAAAACCTCAACATGTTGTAGTATAATGAGCCCATTTAAACAGAAGTGAATGTTTGACATTTACATTTCCCTGTCTCCTGTACAAGGCAGAACAATGTTCTGAAAATATGAATGTAATGGAAAATATTTTGCTTAAAAAAAAAAAAAATCTGTTTAATTTATTAAGTCTCCAGCCCTGACAGCTTGTCACAGAAAAAACTGGGTGCTCACCATCTCTAGGGACAACTCTGTTCTCAGTTGTTCCACAGATCATCTCTGGTGTCACTCTGGAAAAAAGACACCTGCTCCTTTCCCAGCCAGTGGTGAAACTACTAGCAGTATTTAAAAATTCACAAAAAATTAAAAGGAAGAAAAAGAAGAAAGTAAAATTGATAAAAATTAGAGACTGGGAATAGGAGAATTGTAAGAGAGGGGAAAATAATTAAGCCTATGATATTTACTCTAACTTTCTAAAGCCATGACTAATGCATAATTTAAATATGTTTAATTAATTAATCCAGTAAATGGATACCTAGCAATTTCAAGGAGCTAGCAAATAAGCTGAAATAGATTACATTGTCAGAATAGGCAGAGAGCATGCCCAATAATATCTCAGCTAATTTGTCTGTTAAATAACACATCATTGTTCCACTTCAAGTTCCTCCTCAAAACCTCTTTGCTCTGTTGCACTTGTGAATGGTAAGGCTTACGGTTTGCAAAGAATACACCTTATTATGTTGGCAAATTTTGTCTCATTGTCTTCTGTTTTGTACTCTTTGTACTCCTGTGCACTTAGCATAGAAATTTTTCCTACCTGTTTAGGATTTTAGCACAGTGGGCTTCTAGTAAAAACAATCGTTTGTAGACAGCACACTAATACTGCGAGGAAAGTAGTAACAAGAATGGTAATGAGTAGCTCATACTTTGGTTTAGTTCTTGAAAGTCATAATTAAAGATAGGCATAAGAGAGACTTTTCATCTCTGACAAATACTATCTGGAATGTTTTTCATTGTCTTAACATTTTTTAGGAAATGGATGAATACATGAAAAAGAAAGAACAACAGTGAATATGAAAGAGTTGATACCTATATGAACAGAACTGTTAAGATGGAATGAAAGCTGGTCTGCCAAAACCCATATCCCTTTAGGCTCAGCTAAGCTTGAGTTTGATGACAGAGAGAGACACAGGGCAGAAAAGGAAGGAATACAGCCATAGCAATACAGTATTGTGGCAACAGTAGTGATACAGGCACTTGGACAAGAATAGGTTGTGTTGTGGTGAAAGCTGTTAGTGAATGAGAGTGAAAGTGAGGAAATCTACATAAGGATGCTTTTTGACCTGCTTATGAACCAAAACACAATATTCAATAATAAAATGACAAAGGAAAGTCTTACATCAAAAACCAGTGGAAGTCAGAAAACCAGTGAGGATTTCACAAAGAAATCTGATTCCATCTGCCTCTCTCCCAGAAAGATCAAGATAAATTCAGAATTATTTTTAAAACACAGACTAGGGACAACATGGACCTCCTCCAGAAGCTATCAGGAGAACTGACTACTCTGGGTTTGGAGAAGGCCAAGGTTCTTAATGACTTCTTTGCCTCAGTCTTCACTAGCAAATGCTCTGACCACACCACCCAAGTCTTGGAAGGCAGA
>JAOEHX010020529.1:355-18241 GCA_025448015.1 Bolborhynchus lineola | reverse complement strand
GTAAGGGTGGTGAGGCACTGGAATGGGTTGCCCAGGGGAGTTGTGAATGCTCCATTGCTGGCAGTGTTCAAGGCTGGGTTGGATAGAGCCTTAGGTGGCATGGTTTAGTGAGAGGTGTCCCTGCCTATGGCAGGAAGGTTGGAATTAGATGATCTTAAGGTCCTTTCCAAACCTAACTCTTCTATGATTCTATGATTATTTTGATCTTTCTATAAAGTCTTAAACTTTCTTAATATAACCCAGAACCAGTCTTGGCTTAAATTCAAAAGGCCAGTGTATATTTTTCAATTGCTGACATCTGAATATCTCATTAGCATGTTGAAATTTTCACTGAAGTGGCTGTTTTATTTGCCTAAGTGCTGATTTAACAGACTGAATGCAAGATTTGGCAATATTGTTAAGGCACCCATATTTGAAAATTGAGCACTGACTTTGAATTGTACATGACTATATCTGTGCCACTGTTCAGTGAAAACAAGCTTTCTAGCTATTCATCATGGCAAGTCTCACATCGAAACCTGAGGTATTGTACACAACCAACCTATCAGGTGCTGCATACAGCTTTTGTGTTTTTTTAAACTTATTTTAAAATAAAGCACCATGCACTGTTTGAATTTTAACTGTTCCTTTAGAATTAAGACTTGAGCATAATAGTTGATGTGAATTTGAAGGAAAAAAGCCAGAGAACAGCTCTGTAGTTAGCAGAAGTAGGGCGACAAGATGCTTAAAGGTTCCAGAAAGGATGAACAAAGGAAGAGTTAAGGGTACCCTGAATGGCACACTTGCTGATGACTAGTGGCTGATGGCTAATGAAAAGCTGTTAGGCTCTTTCCTTTGAATCTACATTCTACATGTAGGAAATTATTTAAAAAGTGGATTTTTAGATGCAAACCTCTATTAAACATTGAACACAGAACTCACCAGCCCAGAATTTTCAGCTAGGCTATGTCAGTAAGTCCTGAAAAAAACCCAACACACTGCAGCAGCAACAGCAACAAAACCCTCAAGACTTCAGTCATAGGAAAATTATGTGATATTACCAGATAAAGTTGTTTGAAAGTACGGATGAATTTGAATGTGTGATATCCCTTAAAAGTGAAAGTTACCTTATTGGTTAATAAATGGTTTATGCTTGTAAGAGTTCTATACTGGGTACAGCTGTGTGGGACAGCTTTGTGGAATAGAAGGAGCCTCCTCTATAGCTTTTCTATGATTAACTGCAAGCATATATATAAGGTGCTACATTTGCAAAGTATGATTATTTAAACCTATCAATGCTAAAATTCCTTTTTAGCTAATCTGGCCTTACAGCTTGAAACACACTGGCAGTCCTTGAAGTACTGGTGTTTCATCCAGACAAACTCTGGCATAATTCCAGCAATGACACTGACCCTTAAAAGGCCTGGGACTTCAGTTAAGGCCAGTCGACCACAACAAACCATGACAGATCTGTGGTGTGGGCAAACACGATGGAGAGGCTATGATGTTGCCCTCACACTCATTTTAACTTACTCCTCTGAAAAGTCTTGGTTCAGGATTTGGGGCAGTATAATTATTTTTTTAAGGGGAAAAAGAAATATGGTTTATGACTGCATAAGAATGCAAAATGGGGAAGCGCCTTCAGAAAGTGAACAGATATTGGCCCACATGAGCCTCAATCAGAGAGGGATGCACAAAGAGATATTTGGGTGTCCAAACGTGTGCATGCAAAATTAGAAGGAGTTGTTAAAAATAAACATGTTCTTCAATAAGACATCTTTACTTTTTAATTGATAGTGCCTGTTACATGCAAACTGTTTTGCATTTTTACAGTTAGCAAATGTCAATAAATCCATGGCATATAAAAGGGCACCACTGCTCCTATGGCAGTTATTGGAATTCTGTACTTTGTCAAATATATGTACCTCTCATTCAATAATCTTTAAAAGCAATACTCATTGTGGCTTTCAATATGACACCTGACCTTTTGTTAATGTCAAATACCATTTTACTTTAGCATGGGAAGTTATTGTATTTCTATAAATATAATCATTATTCTTGGAAAAAATGCATTAAAGAAATAGAATATGAAACTGATCAGCTAATCAGCTATTTTACATGACAGTGATTTTGTGTATTATTTTTCACATCTCTGTGAGCACCCTAAACAGACCTATGGTAAAAGAGAAAACAGCAACTGAAAGTTGAAATTTTGTCTGTAATACTGGCTTGTTAGCTGAGAGCAGATAAAAAACAAAATTCTGTTCTGATTCTGTTCTGTTCTGATTGGCAAGAAGAATGTAGCATTAAGTTGTTTTTCCAGCCAAGCTAGATAAAATCTCTGGCAATGGTTATACAATATGTGGTTTGGAACTTTTCTTAAAGGTAGCTAAGTTAAGTACAATTTACAAAACACCTATTTAGTTGTGATAGATATCTCCAGTTCTGCCTTAAAAGTAAGCTAGCAGCAGGGGAGATAAAGAACTCAGTTCCACATCATTAGGAGATACAGATTTTTTTTCCTGCCCTAAGCAAATATACTTGCTACTGAATGAAACATATCAGTTAAGCCTGAGTCTGTTGCTTGACCAGCGTATTCATGTACATTATCCATCAATATATGCTTTTCTTTTCATGTTGACAGGATAAATCTCATTGATTCATGTGGGCATTTGTGTTAGAGGGAGAGTGTGGGTTAAAAAAGGACTCTGAAAATATGGGGTTTTTTTACTTATCTCTCTATATGTAAATAGAAGAAGAGATGCATTCCTACTGAGCAGCTGGATTGCACTGAATGATCTTGCACAGAGAAGTGTATTGTCCTTTCTGCTGGGATAGACCAAGGCAGAATTTTGCACTGGGAAAAAAAAGCAATGTACCTTCTTTTTGTTTATGATGTGCCTCCAATGGTGCTGCATGTGCCAGAAAATTATTCTTTAAATAGCAACCTTCTTCACCTTCCATACTTGGCATTGACATTGTTTTCTTTATGAGGTAAAGTGTAGAAAGATGCAACACAGTCTTAGTGTGGCTTAACAAGAGAGTAGTGCCAGATTTAGACTTTGTTTATGACATAGTTCTTCTATGAATATGCAAGCAAAAATCAAAAGGCTCTCCAGCGCAAAAAGAATTCATTATGAAACCTCACAACAAACCTAATGAGAACTTTAACAACTCCTGATTCAAACACTGTATTAGAGGGCAAAAGTGTAGCAGAGATGAATCAGTTGCTTTACTAATGCATGAAATAATGGCTGCATTCATGAGTATGGAGGACATGAGATTATTTTGGAATATTTATGTGGACATTTTAGGTTCTCTAGCTTTCTGTATATTATTTATAAGGAGAAAGATGGGTTAAAAACTAGGAGTCAGAATGCAGCTATTTGAAAGGGCCTTTTACCTCCAGAAGTATCTTTGCTAAAGATAATAGAAGTCTCAACCACCTAGATGGTTGGTTTAAAAAAATGAACCACTGTCTAGAGAAGAAAGAATTTGCCAGAAATAGCATTTTACTACTGCTGTTGCCAACTTTGCTAGAATTGGCCTGGACATTTTGCCCCTAGTCATTCAGTAATTGAAATGACCAATAAAGGCTATGGCCATAGCTTCAAAAACACCCTGTGTTACCTACTTGTAATTCATTGCTGGTTGCTTAGCTTCTCTTAAAAGTCAACTCCTCATTTACAGTTGATATAAGTCTTTCTGTAAAGGCTGGAGAAAAGGTAATGTGACTTATGAACCTGCTTTTCAGGACACAGACAAAAAACTTCTTCAAGATTCCACTGAATTGGTTGGTGCTGTTTTCCATCACAGGAAGCTGTTACCCCAGAGCTCTGACAGAGGAAGAGGAAGGAGGTCGTGTGAGTGCTTTTCAACCCATTTCAGACAAAATGAGCTGGGTTAGCTCATACTCACCTTCAGCAGTCCATTAAGCCTTCCCAGCTCATTTTGCCAGCAAGGCTAATGAATGTGTACACAAACTCTTCCACAAGCAGAGATGGGAGGATGGCAGCTTCGGCAGAGGAAGGTGACAAACTACTGAGGGAAGAGCCATTTTCCAGTGCTTTCTCAGGAATGCTTTTCCATGAACATTAAGTCAAAGCAGAGAGAGGCAAGCTGAAGGCAAGCTAAAACCTAGCCTGATAAGGGTATTTGAACTGATTTTGTAAAGACTGGTGCTCAGTGGAGAATCTTTCCCAAAAATCAACATTTAACTGACTACCATTTTAAACAAGAGTTCACCATGGAAAAACTGTTAACTTTAAAAACAAAAAGTAAATGTTTAATTAAAATCTTACTTGCATCTTAATATATGAATATAAAAGCAGGATATTTACCAGATTTGCTGGCAGATACCTTTGGAAGTAAATGTGTTTGAAAAAAACCCTAGGTGTTTAATTACAATAAATTAATTAATATAAGTAAATTACAAATGTGAGGATTCACTGGAAAATTCAACCAAATCTCTGACATTCTTTAGAAAAATGCATGTAAATATCTGAGAACTGTGGGTCTAACCACTGAACAGTTTCAAAGACTGAAGACAACAGGGAGTAAGAAAAACATACAGTGTGCTCAGGATAGTTAAAAACAAAGAGCCCTGTACATCCTTCTTGACTACAGCTAAGAAACCAGTAGTGTTTGATGGTATAAGAGAGGCTTCAGAGTCTTGGGACAGAACCATATACAAGCTTTTAATTCAAAATAGTGTTGAAAAACATGGCTTATTTAATGGCAATCCTAAATATACACCTTTGTCCAGTAGGCCACTAAAGCCTGTATTTGACCTTTAACAGATGAATCATTCCATACTCTCAAAGCTTAAGTAAACGAAGTGCTTTAGTATTAGGATTTCAGGGCCTATAAACCCAAATACAAAAACTGCTCAGGCCCAAATATAGTGGTTTTGGGGCAGTAATTTTAAGGTATTGCAAACAAGAATCTTGCACATGTCATCTTCTCTTTTCAGTTGTAATAGTATCTCTTCTAATGTGAGAGAATGAAGTATGGAAAGAGATAAGGAAGGGAATATGACACTGGAAACTCAACTGGTCAAGCTTAAAATGCAGCAGTGCTACTGCTTTGTTGAAGGAATGCAACCTGCTGGTGACAGCAATCATGACTTGACAGAGGATCAATAACAAGAGTTACAAGTGCTTTGCCCTTTTTCTGATATGTGACAGTTTTGGAAAACAGCATCCCAGATAATCCCTTGTGGAACAACTCTTTGGATTATCTCTAGTGACCCTAGTTTTCCTACACAAACATAAATGTGCTTCATATTATTAGCCCCAGTTAGGATAATAGCCTTGGTAAAAATGAGATGCAGAATAACTAAGGAGCTTTGCTGTGCTTGGCAGTTACAAAAGGCACCTTGAACAAACAGAATGAAACAACAACAAAAAAATGCTTAAAGCTACCTTCAGCTGCCCTGTGCAACTCTGGTGGGAACAGTTTTACTGACTGTGAGGAATTTGATTCACTCCTTGCATTTCTTTTGGTTTTAGCCAGTACAACTTTAATGAAATAGCTAGTTTAGTTTCCTTCCAAAATTCACACTTACATTTAAAATTGGAATATCACAGCAATGAACCAGACCCATTTTATTTGGCCAGTTTTCATCCTGTAACTACAGAAATGGCTCCTGCATTAATCTTCCATGACCAATGACTAGAAAAAGATTTGAAAGATTAGGACACAAAAAGTTTTTAAAGGATTTGCCAAGTTTGACATTTGCACCTGTGTAACTAGCAAAGGACAAACTTTAGCCCTTAATATTATTTTATCCTGGCAGCATTTTAATAGATCCTGGTCTGATTTTGCATCAAATCCTAACTCCCTAACAGTTTTAAATATGGTTGTGACTTACCACTGGAGTCACTGAGCAATGTTAGCTAAACATCCAGAGTGTGATATTTGATTACAGTTAAGGTTTTCCAAAAGCCAAAATGAATCCATAAGTAAAATACTGGAGATGGAATTTTTAAAGACTCTCTATGGCTACAAATTCATATAGCTGATTAGCATATATTTTAAGGATATTGATTCCATAGAAGAAATGCACCCACAAAGACAGACCCAAGATAAAGGCTAATGTGTAAATTGCTTTAAAAACTGTAGTTACTGTAATTACATGGAGCATTTTACAAGCAACTAGGGACTGCTTTGGATAGATGACTGAAATTTAATCAGTATCTGGCACAGACTGCTTTTCTTTCACACCTCACATTTCTGAAGTACTGTTCTAGGGAAACCTGCTAGAATTGTGAGCCTTTATAATCACATTTGACCTCTCTATGTAGTTTCTGAAAGAGTGACTTTCCCAAATATCACAGAAGATATGGGTCTGGGTCCTTTCTCTCAGGAGCATATGTCTTCCTTTTCATTTTGGGCAAACTTCATACAGCTATGCAGGCTCAGGTTTGTAATCACATGGAACATTATGTATGAAATACAGAAAATGTTGGTTTGTTAATGCCATCACCTGAGACTACAAGATAAAGGAAGCATGCACAGCCCTTTGTACTCAGGACATAAACACTTGTGCTAAACCTTCTATAAAATACAACTTATTTCTTCTACCAGCTTTGTTATTTGTATTAGATGTCAAGAAGCTGTCAGTTAAGAAAAGGGAGCCCCAAATGATCTATGCCTTTTAAAGCAAGTAGGAAACAGAAAATAATTAGATATGGTAAATGTGAAAATTGATCTATCTGAAGAGAGTGCAGTTTACAAGCAAGAAATCAATCAGTTTACACCAAATAGATTAAAATCATGTATCATTATTTTTAATGGCTCAAGATGTAAAGGTCTGAAGTCTAAATAGAATTCCTGATGATTACTTTTATTAAAATCCTGAGTACTGGAAGATATACAATGGCTTTCTAGATTGATTACTATGTTATCTGCTTTGTAGAAAAATAATATCCTTAACTTGCTGCTTGTTGCCAAAATCCTCATTACTATGCCTAATATACTGTGTCCCTGGAGTAAATTAAAGCATTTCCTTCTTTTGTACTCTAGTTTCCCTAAAGTTGGATCCTTAGAAATACCAGGACTACGCTGTGACATCTGAGTTCTGGAGATCAATTTATAGCTGTTAAAGATCCTGAAGAATTGGCCATTAAAACAGTTACTATTTGACAAATAACAACATTTGTGTTTAGCCTGGACATTTATCAAGCAGCCAGAGCACTTATTCCTGATGCCTGAATGAAGGTCTGCATGAACAAGCTTATTAATCAGTTAGTGCCTGTTCTTAAATCACCTTTCTTATTTAAAAAAACCCAAAACAAAAACAAAAAAACACACACAAACCCAAAACTAAAACAACAAACCCCTAAAACCCAACAAAATAACTGCAGAACAAATCCAACCTGCACTTTTACATATATTAGAGTCCTGATTTGATAACACTGGGAAGTGCCTATGTCATGGTGTAATAGCCATGGGCCAAATCACCACCAAAAAGTAAAAGCTCTGATATATAAAAAAAAAAAAAAAAGAAATTATTTTTTGTGAGAAATGCTTATGTATTGTTCTAATCTTAGACTAGGGATCTGGTGGATTATATATATGCATTTTGTTGTGTTAAGACATACAAAAACTCAAGTAGATCCTAGTTGCATTTCCTCAGATGTAATAACTGTGCTATGTTACTGAAGTCAATGGGAACACAGCTACTGACCGCATTAGGTTTTCAGAGATTGGAAAATGAACCACGGGACATTTCAGTATTTAAAAAGTTCTAAACTAAAAATGATCTTTGAACTATTTATTTATTATTTGTGAGTGAAACCCAATTTTTTAAGCAAAATATTTTTACAAAATGAAAATGTTTAATTTTGGGTTGTGTAAGATTGTGGTATTGAAAACATGTAACAAAAACCATTTCTAGATCTAGGTTTGATCTGAAAACACCAGTATGCTACCAGTTTCCTTCCTGGTTTTGTTTCTAAAGAAAACACGGGTTAAATTGACACCATTTTGTGGAATTTATCAGCACTGCCGGAATTAAATTCTATGAAAGAAGATGGTTTCATCAAAGCTGTTCCAAGAAGCTTAGTTACTGAATCCACAGGGAAAAAAGCAAGCTTTACGTAGGTCCCAGTTACAAAGAGTCTACTGTTTGCTAGTAAGGGATCAGCGTAACTAAAATAGAGGTATGGACAAGACAAAAGTTTCTAAAGGAAGCTAGTTATCATCACCCTACTTATTTTCTCTGAGGATTCCGTAAAGATTGTTAAACATTGCGGGTTTCTGTTCAAATTAAACACAATATACAAATATTTAATTTCTGTTTACTGATCGAACTACTCCAGGTATTGCACATATTTTAGCAGCAGATTATGAATTTGGCCCTCATATTTTATCATATGTATTCCACATGCAGAATCAGCTCTGTTTTCTAAGGACAGATTCAAAATCCAATGAACTTATTTCAAAAAGGAATGAATAGCAGGCATATAATTTTCTTCCATGAATAATTATATTCTGTGTTTATAGAGCATTTATTTTTCAAAGCTGTAGACAAATATTAACCAATCATCACAACATCCTTGTGTGCCAGGTTTTACATATAAAGAAATGAAAAAAAAAAAAAAAAAAGATATAAAATACAGTGCCTAGCACTTTAGTCCTGTAACTGGGGTTTCAAGTTAAAGTAATGCAAATAACAATAATGGTATGGGAGAAACCTTTCAAGTTTCAGTGTCTAACTGGCTTGATTTTCATAGGTTTAGACTTCTGAGCACTCACAACTTCCTTTGAAGTTGATTGAAAATGTGAATGTCAGCACACATTAAAATCAGACCACTAATTTAGATGCTTAAACATGAAATTTAAATTCACAACTTTAAGTTTGGAGAAATTCACCTCAGTGATTTTTCCAAAGGTAGCTTACAAACCAGTGTCAGAACTAGGAGATTCTTGATTTCCAACACCTTGTCTTCACAGAAATTCCAGTACAGACACTATGGGCTAAATGAATCACAAAGTGATAGATCTATGCAGCTAAAGGAAGTTGGTGCGGGCCGATACTATTGCACACTACCATAATCGAAAGAGTCATATGAGAGATTGCAAGAGAAATGTCCTTTTCTCCCAAAGCAGCAAAAATAGCTGATACAACACTGTTTCAGGGAGAAGACACTGAAAGTCTGGTTATTTTACATATGCTGCTTCTCTTACTTACTTGCATGTGACCTACCATGTCACTGAGAAAGCCCTCATAAAACTGGCTGTGTTATCATCTATGAAATTATGATTTAGCTTTCTTTGCAGTCTAAGAAGTTATGTACCAGGTTGTCCTGTTCAGTGTCTTAAGGTCAATTCCTCTGCTTCAAAGGAGCATGAGGATTTTTTCTTTCTGTGTACATATGACCTAATTCTGGTTGCTACATGCAGATAATATTGAGAAAAGAGAGACTATGAGGAGCATCTTCCTCATCAGTTCTCAGTCACAAGAGGTGGCCACAGTACAGAAGGGAAGTTCCTTGATCCATATGATTTTCTAGCTTTGATGAGGTGGCCAAAGGTCCCTTTTATGTTATGACTGCAGCAAGATGCAAGAAGTAATGACTTGGACATAATGACTCCCTAAAATCGATATAAAGGTTAGAGCTGGTGAATTCTGTCTAGTACCAGCTCTCTATGGAGCTACGTCTCAGGATATGTCTAACTTAGTTGAGTACTGACACTCAACAGAAGTCACTTTGTTGTGAGAATTGCCAGACACTGAGAACCCAGCATACGTCATGCATTTCATGGTATATTAATTTGGGCAAGTTCTAGCTGGTTCATATGCTCTGAATGCTTGAGACTGGTCAAATCCCATCAAGGGCACTCATGAAACACATCCTCTAGCTTAGTGATATCCAAAGGAACAAGGTTCTTTCTAAATATGGAACAAAGCTCAGTGCTTTGGGAGGATAAATTGATTTGCTTTAAGTGTGCAATCCTGATTTACGTGCACCCTCCATGGATGCACACTCTCCATGTTTTCCCACATTGGTTTTGTAGCCTAGTACTTCCAAGGCCAGCATGCATCGGGAGTTTGCCCACAGTGGTACTCTGTAGGTGGACACTAGTCAAGCAACTGAAGCTTATAAACCTGTCAAACAGGGAAGAGGTAGAAGCTGGGACTTACAGTAAGCTAAGCCTGGTTATTACAAAAGGTTGTTAGATTCTTGTAACAGTCAGGAGCACATTCTATAATCTCACTTGCTAAAGCCCCATCTGTAAGACCTGCTCATACTCAACTGACCTTGAAAAAATGCAATAATGGACTAATGCTATAACTATACCAAAACTGCACAAAATAATAATAATAAAATCATAAATAAGGAAAGTTTACCATGGTTCAATGTGTTTTCTTTCCATTATATTTTGGGAGAGAATGAGGCATATGAACATCAGAAAAGAATCAGCTTAAATTGTGATGCTTGCAGCTTTAATTATGAGCAACCCCAAGTTTCTGTTTACAGAACAGAGATTACCTACATGTTACTTGAAAACCATTGGGTGTAAGTTTATAGTGGTAACAGGCAAGTCTAATTTTCTTTCATACTTAGGATTTAATAGGTACAAAATGCTGCCCAAGGGAAAAAAAATGAACAAGTAGTAACTTGATATTTATTCTACACAAACGTGAAGAAAGCTTAAAGAAATACACAACATCTGAAACACTGACATGTATATTTTAATTGTAAAGTTGCTTTTCTAATAGATTTTTCTCTTATGGAACAGGTTGAAATAGTTGCAACATTTTCCAGTGAAAAAAATCCCACTTCAAAACCAACCCCAAACATCCCAAACCACCACAAAATTCTGTTTGGAAAATCTTATGGTGGAGTCATAAAAACTGTACTGGGATTTTACAATTTGAAGTTGAGAAACAGTAGTATCATTTTATACAAATTAAGCTACTTTTCCTGGGCCAGATTATTTTGTAAATATGGATTCCTTCCGCTTCCAGGATAGATTACATTTATCATCTACCCTGGAGAATATTACTGAAGAATTCTCAGATGTTTTCAAGCACACAGATCCACAGCCCTAATACTTTGACTGCAGTAAGGAAGCACTATAATATGATGCAATGGGAGGGGCAGTGGTGGAAGTCCTAAAATCTCCTTTGCCCTTCTAGTAAATCCGTGTCTGCAGAAACAGAAACATTCCTGCAATATAAGCCCTGTTACTATTTTTCTTTTTTGCAGATGGAAGTGTAGGCATAGTCAGTGTAGGTGGTTTACCCAAGAACATGTGGAAGGTTTGTGACAGAAATAATATGTGGAGTGCAAGTTTATCTTTGCTGTTAGTTCATGCTCACTTGCATCCTGGATCTCCTCCTGACACCAGACCTTGAAAGCTGACTTACCACATGTTCTTTAATATGCTTAAGCTAAAGCCTATATGAAAAATACAGGCCATTATTTTAAATTAACTTATTTTTAAAGTGATAATTTTCATTTCATCATTATTTATAACAAATGGTGCCTCAATTCCTTTTCTTTTTTTAATACAAGAATTGTCATTTGTGTTGCATTTTAAGACAAATTAAATTATAAAAAGACTCAGTTGTATAACTATCAACACTATGGTATTTCTTCTTCTTATGGAGACAAACAAGGAGTACATTGGAAAAAAACCCTGTGAATCTCGTTTCTGATCCTACTGAAGCAAGTAACCCATTATACCAAGGTTAATTTGTTGACTCATGATTTCCACTTATCCAATGATATACTGAATCATATGAACAAACCTCTACAATCTAATCAGGTTTTTTATTGAATCCTGACCTTTTATACACCTTCTTCTTGATTATGAATGACAGTGACCTTTATCTAATTTAAAACACACATACTGATGCAAAAATATGCAAAGTACACATGTAAATTCTGAATTAAGATGAAGATGTGTATAATCTTCCACAGAGAAATTGCTTTAGAGAGAGATGTTTATATTAGGGCCAATTGAGAGTATGTGGGGAGAAAAAGTGAATTAAACAGAACTCAGACAGGTTTGGAAGCACAGCTGTGGAGGTAGTGAAGTTTGCTTAGATTTTCTCAGCTTCTACTTAGAATTATGAAATGTCAATATAAATATCAATTTTTATTATGCCATTCAGCATTTTACAGCATTCACGAAATGATCAAAATGCAATAAAGTCAGACAAAATACCTCTTCACCTAAGATTTGGCAAACTATACCTCAGTATTCCATTTATGTTTTATTCAAAATACATAATATTAATTTTTTACAACACAAAAGCTGGGTCAAATTTTCAACATTATAAAAGCTGGCTGGTTCATCTGGAGATTTTTTTGTTGTTGTTCAGAATAAAATTAGGATCTGCTGCAAATGCTGAAAAACAAATAAACAATTATAAGAGGAGTAACTCCCAGGGAAAAAGAACTCCCTAAGTTTTCTTTTGCATTTTTTCTGTTTATCACTAATGGGTGAAATTACTAAAGATGAACCCAGCAATGGGCACAGTCTGAACCATTGTGTAATCCTATAATCCACTCTCTCTCTTCAGAAGTCATTCCTTCCTCTTAATTGCTGCAAACCTAAGTGATAGATCAGCGGTTTTGCTCTATGCACTCTCTCAAAAAAATATATTAAATATACACATATTTACAGAAAATTTTTCAAAACTCTATGTAAAGATCATCAAAGTAAAAATGTAACAAACACATTTGTCTAAGAGACTCCAACCAAACAGTACCTGGCATTAGCATGTACTTTCATGATTAACAACAGGGGGTTGTCAGACTGCTATTTCTGAAATAAACAGATTTATCCTGACAGATTATCAGCAGTTTTCACTACCTAATACATGTTATCATCTGCCGCTGACATCATTACATTAAAAGCACACTTAGCATAATCTTTTGTAGAAAATTAAACAGGTTTTATGGTACACTTTTGTTGGATATTTGCAGGGACAGAGGGAAGCCCAAGGGAGAGACTGGAACATTAGAGAAAAGATACATGACAACCAAGACAGGGAAGGTCCCCAGAAATGCTATGCTGTATTTGTTTTTTTTCTTAATCTATTAATGTAACTTTAAGTATATTAAACCCAAATGTTCTGGCTGTAGATCATGTCCTGTACTTTAAAGCAGCCTTTTAGAATATCCTTTGCTGTCCCTCTTATTACCTCAATACTCTTCTGTGTCTGTCTTTCCTGCTCCACGTAAAAAATAGGCACATAAAGCACATTTGTGAAACATTTCTGATTTTCCCGCTTATAGATGTATTTTTGAGGCTGCCAGGAGGACTCTAGGAGATCAGTGGTATCAAGCATAGCCTATATAACTTTCTGGCAAGCTCAACATTTCTCTTGTTTAATTTTCAGGCATCTCTCTGTGGACCATCCCTCCCTCCCCTGAAAAAGAAGACACCAGGTTACTCATAACTCACTGGATAGGAAGTGCAGAAGTTACTGAAACAATGGAAAAGTTCATCACAGAGCAGTTCCATGACCTTCAGGAAATGTGGAACTAGGTTGCTTATGCATGCGGTCCCTGTGGATCCCCCCTTCCAAGTGATCTGCTCCTTCAGATGTCTGTTTCTGCAGTGATCAAGTTAGTACTCAACATGGACAATGACATTTTAGTAAGAGAAGCTTATTGTACCTCCTGTATATCATCCAAGTAAACTATTCTTGCCTGAGTTGTAAAGCTGATAGGAATTATATATCCTCAGGTACACTGGGGGAAATTCTGAAATTTCTCTCCTTTTTTAGATTTTCGGTTGCCAATTATCATTTTACTATTACTGCTCTATGAATTCATCTGATGCAGCCAGTGCAAAGAGTAGGTAACAGAAATTACATGGGAGCTGTTGCCTGACTTTGACAAGTTTTTTATCTTCTTCATTAGAGTGCAGTTTCGAAGTCATAGACTTAGACTGTTCTGTAGGGGTAAGTTAGATATCAAAGTGCTGGCTCCAGTGGCCTGTTGTGACTAGCTTTATTTCTCCAGAGACAAAACTTTCATCCGTCTTTCAGACCTTTGTCTCACATGGGATGCATTTTGTCTCCTGCTTTCTTCTTTCATAACTTCGTAAGAAGTAAGGAATAGTGACTACTTGCTGAGGGATGTTTACCCATTCACACTCATGTATTTTCATGTCACATTCTCCCCAAGGCTAACCCTTCCCCACCCCCACCCCCAACCTGGCAGAATTAATACAGTGGGAGGGATGAAGTCCCTTACATGACAAATATAACCTTTAAAGAAGTGGCAGGAGCACACAGACTTTAAATATGTCTAAATTCCTATGTACTCTTTGCCTCTTACAAAACCTAACCTTTGAGAAATATGTATGTGCTGGTTTAGCACCTCTCATCCTCCTTTATCCCATTATTCCTTTCCCTAAACTTTCAGTTGCAGTTGTTAAAACTAATGTAGAATTTTGCCATAGATCTTTTGCCTCAGGTACACTGGACAAAACCTCAGCATCTCATACTCTGATGTAGAACAGAGAAAGATATGCTAATCTAACCAAATACTTTCAGTGGTTTATTTTATAAGTGTTGCATTTCCACTGAACCTCATTCTTCATATTTCTTGCAAACAGTGATGTTTGAGATTGCTTAGATTTTTGTTTGCATTAGATGTTTTGTGTCCAAAGGTCAAGGGTGCATTGCTTTTTGAGTCAGAAACCTACTGGCTGCATTTCTAATAGTTAATCTTTTCACACTGAGAGAAATAAAAAAGTGGGAGACAGTTAAAGCTATCCCAAATAAACAGACAGAAGTAAAGCAACTATTACTTTTCCTGTGTGGACTGCTCTTGCTCATTTCTCCTCAAGAGATAACACTCTCTGACATAATGTCAGATAACCATATTCAGTGTTTCATAGACTTGCCATTTAAAGATTCATTTCCACTCCACTTATCTTCTTTTTATCTGCCTCTTTTTTGTTGCATTTCATCAGTGAAAATTTTCATGTAGACTCCCCAGAAAAGGCATTGGGGAGAGAGAGAGAGGCAAAAGCGTCCAACTTGACTTAAAACACCTCTAGAAATTATAAAGGGAGTACGAATGAAATGTTGTTTGCATAAAATTCTCAACTGTTACTAAAGCTTCAGTGCAGTTCCTGAGGAAGACAGATATATAAGGCCTCAGGTTAATTTAAGTCATTACCAAGCATTTTACATCTGCTGAAGAATTCCAAACATATAAAAGGATGTCAATCTAAACCTTTAGACTAAAATAAATAAATAAATAAGGAACAACTTCAAAGGCTGTCAGTAGACAAGTTATGAATCTGATTCAGCTTTTAACCCCTAGAGGTATAAGCACGCTTTATCTGAAAAGAATTGCAAGGTCTGTACTCTGCAACATTACATTTTAATAACGTACAGTACACAGAAATGATAAGAAAAGAGAATATGATATAATTTTGTACAGAATTTGATGAGAAGCTGTGTAGAACATATTCTTTCTATGCAGTTATAGAAAATACTAATGACAAATCACTGACCGAGAACTTTGTTGACAATTAGATTTCCTATTTGTAGCTGTCCACTTTTTTAAAATCTTTATTACTTTTTAGGATTCCCAAATTTTCTTCTTTCACTAGAATATTTTTAAGGTATAGTTCAGCAAATATACCTGCTTAGAGCTGAAAACAACTAAGGCCTTTAAGAAGTTGAATGGAACTTATTAACAATCTCTACAGTATCCTTTTAAGATGATCATTTATCTTTTAAAGTGTGTTCTGTAAAACCAGCAAAAAGAGTCTGATGGGAGTAAGAGCCCTGCATTATATACAACTACAAGGTTTATTGCATCCTATAGATTCTGCTGCAAGGCACACTACAGTGGACTATCAGGTAACTTACCCTGAAGAGATGTTTGACTGAGTTACTATAGCAATGGCAAGTTTGCAGAGGCAGAGGAAGGAACCATACCAATAGAAAAAAGCAACTGGCCACAGAACACTGACAGTCTTGTTTAGAAAACTGTATAGTATAAACCAGCCTGAAAATAAACACAAAGTTTCACTCCTTTGAAAGTTTACTTAAAATACATTTGGAGGCCTCAATAATATAAACACTTGATTTCTTCTTATTTATTTCTGCGTATCAAGGAATTAACTGAATTACATCAGGTAAACCTGGTGAACATACAAGGAGAACTGAGTAGATTATTTGGAAGTAACTGCATGAAATGCTTCTGATGACTCAAAAAGGAACACTTTTGTCCCTCTAAGACATTGGTCATTGGGTAAAAGGTGGAAAGGGAGCAGGAAATAACTGTCTGCTGCAACAATATTTTAATCCACTTACAAAAAAAATCTTCCTTGGAAAGGCCTTTTTTTCCCTTTTTCATATCTCAAGTGGTGAGTCATCTCATCTCTTTATATTGCTAAACTCCACAGGGATCACCTTTACTTCCCAACTTTATCCTGGCCAGAGATTCAGTCAGAAAAAAGATCCTTAATGTCTTTCTTTAAGTTCAGCTCTCACCTCTAAAATCCATTCCCTTCTCTTTCAAAAAATGAAAAAAGTCTTTTTTAGAAATGCTTTCTCCCTCTCACCCTTATATTTTTTTCCGTTTCTTTCTTCTGGGGGAGGCAGGATGCTGTATCAGATCCCTCTTTTCTATAAATCAAAATTGCTTTGTGTGGAGCAAGTTGCTGTGAAGAATATATTTCTTTTTCCCTGTGTAAAAAGGATTCTAAAATCATACTTCTAAAACTCATAGATCAAAAATACATGCTCATTCTCCCTAAGTAGCATTAATTTACTCAAAAAACTCTTCACTTGAAAGAGTTAATAAAAATTCTAATTACAGGATAAGAAAGAAAGGTCAGACTCCACTTACATCATTGTGAAGGGCTTTTATTACACACTGCTATAAAACATATTTCTTTTTTCAGTTGCCATCCTCACAGGGTAACCTGCATACCAATAGGCTCTCCAAAATGCCATGAAGCAAAATATATTTATCTGCTAAATTCTATGTACAGTAACCTAACAAATGCCAGAGAAAGAAGGATGGCCCTCTGCACAGTAATACTTGTGTAGATGTCTTCTTTATGCTAACAGTGACAAGGCTCTCCAGGTTTGTACTGTACTCCAGAATGCATTTATTTAAAAAAATAGACTGTATATCAAAGAGAAAAGGTGCACATTTAAGGTACTGAGATACTTAATATAGTAAGTACTCTTTTGTGAAGCATGCTAATTAAAAATATCTAATCCAGAAAGGAAAAACAGAAAATGTATATCCCAAGTATTCTTGAGGAAATTAGACAGGGTATGTTTGGGAGTATCTATGCCTCTCTGTCCTGACTGGCCAACTAAATTCTAATTTTAAACTCTGTCTAAAGCTTCACAGAACTGTTATTTGATTAACTTGAGTGTGTTAGATAGTAAGTCTATACAAAAGCAGGGCGGCTCCAAATGTAATCATTGTAATTTAACTCCAGCTGTGCAAGACAACAAACAAGAACTTTACTGTGGGACAAGTGTAAGTCAGAATAATTCTATTTTTTTGATATATTACACTCCAAATCCAATATCTGTGATTTAAGACATCCAAAGTTGTTTTTTATAGTTATTTTAATCATTTGCATCCCTAAATTCTTACACAAATGCAAAGAAATATACATTAAAAAATGCAAGATTTACTGTTGGCTTTCACAAAACCAGTGTGTGCTGTCAGATGTGTTAATTCAATATTTCACGTAATGTATGCTCAAAGTTAGAATGTAATTAATGAAAGAGTGCCTGACTTTCCTTTTCTTATGGAGTTTTTAAGAATCACATTCAAACAGTTGTTTCTGAGTTGCACTTTGTTTGCAGAGCAAGCATCGCCTGTCCAACATTTCCAAACAATAGATATTAGCAGAGAACTGTGAGGGTTACGTTTCACCACTTCTGCT
>JAOEHX010020528.1:0-18000 GCA_025448015.1 Bolborhynchus lineola | reverse complement strand
AACCACTACAGGTCTTTTAGGAGGGGGAAGTGAATGAACAAACTGCGTGGCTGATTTACAGCTTAAACCACGACAAACATGTTGAAAAATCTCACCAGGAACAGCCTGTGCAAACCAAAGCACCATGTAATTTGCTAGAAGCAATCCTAAATCTCTCATTTGCGACACGGCTCAGTCAGGACTCTATGTGTTCCTTAGTACATCACTACTTACTTTACAAAGGCATGCCAAAGAACACAATACTAAATTCCTCCCTCCTGAAAAAGCAAAATATGCAAAAAAGGAGAATGCAAATGCCCATGACCAAGTTAGCTTCTCTTGCCTGTCTTGGACTCATCCAGTTTGTTGGCTTTAAAACAGCAGCAGCTCTGCTCTCATAAATAGCAAAAAGGCCACATTCACCATCACAATACACTCTTCATTGCTTGCCACTGGCTTCAAAGAGCTTGCTTAGGTGAAAATAAAAAACAAAACCAACTATCTGTCCCTGCTAGGACTTCAGCACTAAAAAAAAAAAAAAAATAAAATAAATATATATATTTTTTTACTAGACTGGAAATACTGACTTTCATTGTATCTAACAGAATCTGCAATTGCTCAGTGCCTTATAAGCCAGAGACAGCACCCTGCAGTCTTCAGGTTTATGCTTAGCTATCCTATGAGCTCAATTCACTTATGTCATGTGTTGGCACAATTCTATCAATTTCAGTTTATTTCCGATAGCTTATGCCAGCACATCTTTCCAAAGAAGTGTGAACTAGTGAAAGCATAAACCAGGTCCATTAGCCTCTCTGCAACATGATGACTGCACAGCAGTCTCAATCCAGTTTCAAATATTTCCACTATTTCCACTGAGTGCCTGTTCTTTAGAATCTGTTGTGTCCATTCAAGAGCTCAGGTGACAGTACTTAAAAAACCTCCAAGTATATTTGGATACACAACCTTTCACATTCCCTCAGGAGATACTTAGAAAATCAATCATGTGCAGAAATGTGCCTACAAGAGAATTTTTCACACCTGCTACATAGCCTCACATCCCCACTGATATATAGGCCTTTGTGATTTCTAAACACATCGCAATAGCACTGTCAGAGGAGCAAAGTAACTTCCTAAACAGTATAGGTTCAGAAATAGTATTGGCATTGGAGAAACTGGGAATATAACCATTTATAACCAGAAGCATCAATGGGCTGCCAGGACAACTTATCTAGATGGTCGGCTTCTTCAGGAACTAATAAAGACACAATTCAGTACGTAACTTCTGTTCCTCTTCATTTCAGTTGCTCAGTGAAGGCACTAACCTCCATGCGCTTATTAGCATTTTAACACCTCTGCGACCTTGTGCTACCACTGCTATGCACTAGCCCATTGCATTCCCTCTAGCCTGAGCAGCCAAATTCCTACTTGAGTAACACCTTCTTTAAGGAGCACAGACTGCTAAATTAACCATAGAGGCCACTCTTAGACTACAGAATGGGAGACAGACAAACTGTTCATCTTTCTTTTCTGGTCTTTAAACTTCATCTTGCTCAGCTAGGTTAATCCCTTCTTTTATTGTGCTTTTGAAATGGTTGCATACAAAATAGCAGAAAGAATAAGCTACAAAGCAACATCTTACAATTAGAGAGATTCCTGCTGTAGAAGACAGTAGTGTAGGAATTGCACAGGCACAGGTCCATTTACCAACAGGCAAGACAAAAAGCAGCACTGGAAGTTAACAGAACACAATATTTTACAAATGCTCTTCCAAGGAACTGAAGAATATTCAATGTGTTTAGAATTGCAGGGAGAACTTAATAAGTTGTTCAGAAGACTGAAACTAATACTCTGGCCTAGCTAAACGTACTACACAGTTCTTGTGGACTGCAAGTAATCAAGGCTTGGCTTCTGCCTTTTGTTAAGGCAATTTTCTCACAGACTTTTATGAAAGTAGAGGTAAAGGTCAACAGCTTTGCTATCTATAAACAGAGGACATGCAACCTACTGGTATTTTTGGTTCTGATCTATTCTCAGAAAAACTGCAAATGGTAGAGGATTTCTGTACCTCAGAGGACAAATAGGGAACAAAACATAAAAATATGCTTTATTTTTCAGTTAGTCTGCTGTCATATAAGGCCTGATTTCCAAATCCACAGATTTGAGCAGAAAGATTTCCATTTCATTCAACTAAACCAGAATCAAATCCATAATACAAGACAAGTGCAAAAGGGCTGCAAACCCAGTGCACAAGCAGAAGTCTCAGAATTTGGTATGTACAGAGAAACGAAATAATTGTATCAGAGATTAGACAGCTACGTAACAGTTTAGGCATAACAATTCCAGAAAATGGTACATTTTCAGGTATAACAATTTCCTCAAATGAAAAAAAAAAAAAAAGTATTCACAAAAACTAAGTGTATGATGAGGAATTGGACATTGCTCACTGCCTAGGTTAGCACATCTGCACAGATCATGAGTCTCATCAGCAGCAAGAAACAACTTCTTCCATCAAAAGAACAGCATCGCACATGTAGCAAGAAACGGAGCAATGAGCTTAATATTTCAGATTAGTTGTAACTCCTATATAGGTGAAGAAATATTTTCTGTGAAAAAATCTGTTTGAAATCCTAATGCACATAGGTGTGCTCAGTATTGCCTGTACCAGAAGCCACAGGAAGAGGTTTAAATCAACCTAAGTGGAAGAATAATTGAAGCAGCAAAAGGAAAACAAAAAGAAATACTTGAAAATATATAAAAGCAGAAGAAACAAGATACAACTGAAGAAAAAAATATCTTCATTTTAGGAGAGGACTTCTGTTACAGTATTAGGAAAGCAGATCAGTGATAAGTGAGATAACTTGGAATCCACACATACTGAATACCTGGACTGAGAAAATAAATGTGGATATCCCACAATGACAGGTGTCTCGAGATTTTCCAACAATTCCTCTGTTTTGTTGTCAGCCAAAAGCTACAAGAACCTCCACCTTTCTTAGCAGTTTTCTGGAAGAAGCTGCCATGGAACAGGATTTCTAAAACTTCAGAAATCCATTTCACATTAAAAAAAAGTAACTTCACGTTTTATGGTAACATTTTAATCCAGCCACATCACAGTAACTATGACTCATCAAAATTTAACCTAACACAGCACAAGAAAGGAGGAAGACTGAGGTAAAATGGCATGACACCAAGCCACTTTCAAAGAGCTTTGTGACTGGAGCAAGATTTCAGTGACTACTTTTCATAATACTTTCAGCTCCCACGTTTCACTGGAGCATGAGCCAGGGTCACAATGGTCCTGAAGATGAGGAGATAGCAATACACAAGATAGAAAGGGGGGGTAAACAAAATAACAAGAAGATTCATGGCTGAATTCAGAGTCTGTGCAGGGTTTAATACATCTCCTTAGAGATCTTAATTGCACATCAATCTTCTTCAGATGGAGAATGAGAGGTGAATGTGCAATTCTCTAGCTTGGCACAGAGGGCAAACTGGAGTTAAAGAAGAAGGGGAAAAGAAGGACATGCTCAATCCAAACTGGATTTTCTCCCCTTTTACCATGAGAAGACAAGAAGCTTTTCTTTAGTGCTTGCCAACATAGGGAAATTAACTTCAGAACAAATAAGAATGTGACTTAACAGCATTCTGTCCATAATTCCCTTATTCTTTACCTCAATTTATTTTCAGCAGTTAAGCTTAATCCAGTTCTAACCCTCAACAAAGGCATGTTCAGTGCAGGGTGCCCACACAAGGAATTAGTAGAGAATAAGTATGCTAAGCTGACAAGACCTTAGCACAAAGTTCTTCATAAACCTTCATTGCCAATGCCATTCTTGCTATTCAGAGACTTAAACAGCCAAGGTAGGGAAAAGAATTAGGGGAGAATCTTTGCTCTCCACACCTATGACTGGAAGACAGACAAGAATTGCCCTCTACTGAAAACTGTGCTTGCCACTTCCAAGCTATCTAGCCGTATTCAGAGTTGCATATCCAAAATAATCCAAAAATGGAGTAAGGTCCAGTCCTCGCTATGTTTAGATGAACTAAACATCAACCTCTTTAATGGCTTTAAGCTGCTCTGGATGTTCATGGCTCCATATAGAACACCTACATTTCTTACTGTGTGTACTGGTTTCAGATAGGGTAGAGTTAATTTTCTTCCTAGTAGTGGGCATAAAGCTGTGTCTTGAATTTAGTAGTAAAATAATGTGGATAACACATCAATGCTTTTAGTTGTGGCTAAGCAGTGCTTATACGAAGTCAAGGAATTCAGCTTCTCAAGCCCTGGTAGAGGCACAAGAAGCTGGGAGGGAGCACAGCTGACACAAACTGAACAAACGGATATTCTATACCACATAACATCATGCTCAGTATACAAACTAAGGAGAAAGTAGGGGAGAGGGGAGAGCAGCAGGAGGAAAAGGCTACTGCTTGGGAACTGGCTGGGCACTCGTCAGTGACTGCTGAGCAACTCCATGGTGTATCATTTATTTTTTAGATTCTAATTCTTTCATCATTTCCTTCCTTTTCTGCTCCATTAGGCTGTCTTTATTGCTACCCATAAGTTTTCTCACTTTTAGTCTTCTAGTTCTAGCCCCCACCACATGGGGCAGGGAGGAGGGAGGAAAGCAAGCAGGCAGTTGTCTGGTGCTTTGTTGCCAGCTGGGGTTAAACCACAGCACTGTACAAACCACTTCTGTGTGATAACAAGAAAAATTTTGGTTACAGTCTAGACTTATCAGCTCTAGATTGGAGATTTATGTAATCAATAGTTTATTACTAACTATGACCTTGCAAGTGTTTTATCCCACCAATTCAAAATTAGTAAAGTCACTAGAATTGACATGAATGATCCACACTCCAATTCTAAGGCCCCCCTGCTCTCAGAGTTCATGTTCCTAAAGAAATGCCAACACAGAAATGCCATGGAACATGACTCCCAACCATACCAACAATATTTTTTTTTAAAAGCAGCTTAGAGTCAAGCACATAAAACCACCAGTGATAAGTATTCCCAGTTTCTAATGCAGAAAACTCATACTTTAAACTACATTCCTTATAACACTATAGACTTATGAGCCCCTTAAGGTTCAGAAATACCTAAAATTTCTTTACAGACTTAAATGGAGACTGACAGGATTAAAGTTGTGGACTATCCCTTGATGGGCAAGCAGTGACACAGCTTCAGACCTTTTTAAAATGTCTTCTCCTAAACTACTCATCAGAATATCAGAACAGCTTAGAAAAATCTAGCTTGGCTTTCCCTGTTGATGCCATTGATTTCAAGAGGAGAGCCATGCAGAAAGAAAGATGAGTCGTATCAACACATTGCACTCTCTCCTTACAAACTGCTCTTTCTTGCTCACTCTCTCTCTTGCATTTGAATTCTGAATAGCAAAGAATGGAGAAGTTTCTCCTGCTTCTAAAAATAACGATACTTAAATTCTCATTTTCTATAAATAAAAAAGGTGTAACACAATCTATGAGTTCTTTGGGGGAAGCAGAGTCCTTGATAATTTTTAAAACCAAACCCACATTTTGAATTCAAGCAGCATATTTGACATCTCAGGGTCTGGCATTTCAACCATAACATAAAGACTGCACTAGCAAAAAGACGAAGAAAAAGCACGTTTGTCTGCCTTGGAACTCTGCTGCCCTTAGGTGTGAGCCAAAAATAATCCCAGAGGCAGGATGCAAATGAAATGTCTCATCAGCACACAGGCCTTAATGATTTTACCTTAAACATTTACATTAACAGATGGTCCTCCACAGTCCCATAAACTCACTCTTGAGTTCATTTCCATCTCACTCCAGGCCCCATTTGTCACAGGTCAAACAGTAAAATACCACAAGAGGGTTGAGCCAGAATAGACGAATGGGACAAACTGTGTGAAATGATTGGTGTCACCTACACATATGCATTTGACCTCAGTTAAAAAAGGAGAAAAATTTAAGTTAAGAAGAAAAGGAAGGAATAAGGTGATGATCACATGACCTCGTCCTACTAGAAGCACAAAAAAAAACCTCAACCAAAAAAAACCCCAAAACCAAACAACCCCACACTGCTTCTTTGGGTGAGGATCAAATGCTACGTTTTGAAGAGGTGATGTAGCTGTGTGCTGTGAAACTGGCCCAGACTGGCTCATACACTTAACAGAAGGAGACTGGCTCATTCAGGTCCAGAAATTCCATGATACAGCCATGCTGCTCAGTCCCCACCTGTGGGAGAAGTAAACCTCTCAGATCAGTCCAATGCTCATGTACATGACTTCTGCGTTTGCTGAGGCTCTAAATTCTCAGCTGTGTCACAGAGAGTGGTATTGATTTAACCAGAGAAAGAACAGAAAGGAACCCTGCTCTAGCAGGTTGGAAGATAACACCTTTTGAGCTCATCTGTGGCCAGGGTTTGCTGTAGCAGAGAAATAAATTTTAATTTGTGTCATACTTTTCTTGGCCAAATGTCAGAAAGAAACTGTCAGAACAGAGATGCCTGCCAAAACAAAATCTCAAAGTGCAAGAGGAAAATATACAAATCAGACTAGTGGATCTCAGTGAAGGAGAAGAACACAAATGGATAAAAACCAGCATAAGGTGACACTTCTTTATTCCTGGGCTGAAGAATACAAGCAACAGAATTTGATCTACATTCTCACCAGACTTCCACAGAAGACATAGTTGCTCAGATTATCCCAGATGTATAATACACTGACTCATCTCGGAACATTCCTCTAAGCACAGAAATATCAACTCCATTTTACAAACATAAAACTGAAGCACATCAGAGACAAAGAAAATTGTCACATCACAAAGAATGTCTATATTAAAAAATAAGTCAACTGAGTCACTCAAGTCTCAGGTTACTCTCATAACTGTTCAGCTCTGCCCAGACTATACAGCTGTTCTTCCTTGTGCTAGTAGGAGGCAGGTACCAGGACAAACTAGCAGTGTGGTATACGTTGCTCTGTTGAGATAGTAAGAAAAATCACAGGCAATCAATTTCTTCATTTGAGAAAGGATGCCTTTGCTTATTAAAAGAAAGTTCACTTTATGTCTATAAATTGCTTCAGGGAATAGAATATACTGCACTTCACATTGCTTCTGTGGATTTCATACTGTAAATTTAAATATAAGACTTTTATTTTAAAAATGAATGACAGTGCTCTACAGTAAAGCTCTATCTTTGTAAGAAAATCCCATTGTGGCAGATTACTAAACTATATTGTTCTGTTTAAATCAGAGGAAGTTCGCCTACTCCCACAATCTTTATACTGAGTCTTTCAGTCTAAGCCAAAATGTAAAACAGTTGTGAAAAGTACTGCTTTCCATACACCAGTCATGCTACCATTTCACACAGGTTCTTGGGTTGCAATTCAGTACAGTCCAATGACTTCACAGGTCTTGCACCAGTACATCCAGGTGCTTTGGAACAGGGTTTTGCTGAGCAAAATTTGAGGCCACATTCATAAAAATGTAATTTTTTTTCAGAAGACATGCATGAATTTGCCATGCCACCTATATTTCAGAGGCTAGTTACTAGAAAGCCAAGCTTCATAAAACGCAGAAACAGAAAAACTGAATTCTTCTCCAAAGGTCTTGTACTCAGGATTTATGACAGTCATATAGTCTTTTTGTTCTCTAGAGTTTAACAGCATCTGCCCTGAGGAAAACCTCTGCCCCTAAAATGAATTCATAACCTACAATTTCTAATTTTCCATCATCTGACTAGCTAAAAACCCTGCTGGTACATTGCAATCAAAGCAAGTCACACTTACCAGAATGGGTTCAAGAGAGCTGCTGGGCACTGCGCTCAGGGAAAACACTTCCCTCTCCCTCCTTACAAACTTATGCTGCTTCCAAGTATAATTGAGAGACTGTGTCAAGAGATGAAGAACAGTCTTGTAGAGGTGGTCAGCTATATCTTTTATAGCTGTACCTTTTGAGTTTTAACAACAACATTATTGTAAACTCATTAGGCATTAGCAGTTTGCCCTAACTAAAACTGGCTGTGATCTTTAAGTATTTTCAAGTTAAGTAATCAGTTATTACAGCTCTTTGTTAGAATTTGCTCTCATTTAGCCTTTGACTAGACAAGAAATATGTTTTATTTTACACTTTCAGCTTGTACATAATAAGGAAAGAGGTTAGATAGCGGTGAGACTGGTTCTTCAAAGATGTGATAACAAAACATATTTGAGTAATGACTGTAAGAGGAATGATGTTACCATCGTGGGACTCTATGGCCCAAATGTTACACTGCAATAATATTCACTTTTAGTAGGTAAAATGCAAGCCTTAGTGTTGTTGCATTCCTTCATCACTAAATTCAGCGAATATCTGGCAGGGTTGCAGTGAGAGGGGTTTTAGGCACCACCTTATCCTAAAGGCAGCCATCAGAAATTCTCAAATCTCAAGGCCAGCATGCTCATTGTGAAATTCAGCCATCACTGCTTGCAGAATCCATCTCTGGTTTCATGTCAGGTTTCCCTTTCCCTCCTCGCTGCTCCTTATGCCCTCTCAAACAATCTGGGGAAAGAAAATGCCCTCATGCCTGCAATGGCTACTTTGGGTTTATTATAATTACATTTCTGTCTTCTGCTTTTGAAAATCAAACATATCCCACAAGTTTTAGCAAAGTCCATTTCTTCAATGAACATTCCAGTCATCTTCCAGCAGTGACACTTTCCAGTAATTATTAGCTAGGATACCAGAGTCCTCTCCCATCAATTTTAACCTGCACTGAAGGATTAGTACAGGCATCACAGTATGTGCTGCAGTGCCTAGGGCAGTGGCACTAGACAGATGTCTAGGGTATTTTTACACCATTAGAAAACACACATCAACACAAAACACAGCTTTAAGCAGCTTTTGTGTGTGTATCTTGAGGGAACACGAGTGACCTCTATAGAAGCAGCTCTATCTTCTTAGTGCTTCTTAGGGCAAAGGGCTTCATAATGGGGAACAAGTTGTCTCCATTAGCAGGTACTGGCCTTTGTAATGGTGGCTAGAGCACATCCCCCATAAAATCCTCCCCTGAGCTACCCCCAAGTGCCACTATCACATGGAATTCAAGTCCTGGAACAGAACAAATGCTCAAATACAGCTTTGTTCTTTGCAGAAGCTTTGTGGATGTCCTGCTCACACTTTTTGTGTCATTTTGACTCAATGGTAAATTGAAAGACAACTTCACACTCTACTCCTGGATGAGATCATGGTAGTGAGTATTTCAGTGCCACCAAGATGAATTTTTTCTCATGAATCTTTTCTGTTCTTTCAGGGAGTGGCAGTTTAAGCAAGTTACATTTACAGGACTGATTCTGCAGAGGGAGAGAGTGCACAGTGAGCTATGACTGTAAGTGAATGGGTCTCAAGGGAGCTAAAACACAGATGTCATAAAAAGCCATTTCAGAAATTGTACACAAAGACACAGCTGTGCAGTGGCAAGGAAAACAGGTGGCACCAGCATCAGGGCCTGGCAGAGCATGGAAATAAACACACTGCCTTGCATTACAGTGCAACACTGCCACAAAAAACCTTCAGAAAGGACCCATTTAAAGTGGCCTCTTAGAAATGACCTCTTCCTCCACTGCCTCTGAAGAAGATGCTGAGGTTAAGAAGCCCTCTTCAAACAAAGCCTCCTCAGAGCGCAGAGTGCATTTGTCCATGATCTGTGAATTTACACAAGCTACCAAAGACTTGTGAAATCAGCTGGAGTTAAGAGCCCCTCAGCAATATACTAAATCAGTCCAACGCTCACCCTAGAGTCCTCTACTTAGAAGCAGCTGTTTTGCTATTGCTTTTGTTCAGTTTTGCACCCTGAGGTTGAACAGGCTTCTATTATCCCCCACACCCAGTGTCAGGTCAAGAGACAGCAACTGAAGCAGTGCAGGACCCAGGAGTTATGTCACTGCCACTTTATGGTCTATTCACAAGAGCAGACTGCTTCCTTACCCTCTAATCTGTTATTTTGCAGACAAATTCTCTCTGTAGAACATATTTTCAAAGCCATGCAGATCTCTCTTCAGTGGCTAGACCAGATTTAAGGGCAGTGTGATCCTATTAGGATACGAGGTCATGCAATTTACTGCCATAAATCAACTGCCTTTGTTGAGGTTTTAAGGTCAGAGCAGCTCCATCTGAGGTAGTGGGGAGTTCATAGGTTCACTATCATCTAACACCTTGCAGTACTTTTAAAGTAGGTTCTGAAAAGCAACACCAATAAAAGTGACAGTGTACAGCTCCCTATTTATTCTTTCTGTAATGCCAGTTCAAAGTGTCTGAACAAACACTCAAAAAGCCAATGTACCCTTCTATCTTGTACTTTGTCTCTTATGTCACCATCCATAACACACATCCTGTTCTGGGAGCACAGCTGGCAGTATTGGTGCAGTGACAGTAAACACACTGGAAGGCTCATTCTGTCCCTTATGCTTTGCAAATGTACTAAATCTAATATTTTTGAGAAGGGTACAAGTATCACCCAAATAGGTAAATTGGAACCAGGTCTGCGGCATCTGTGCTTGTTTGAGAAGCGCTTTTTTAACTTCATATATGCCAAAAAGAGTAACTTTTAAAAAAGTTACAGAAAAAGTTACAGAGTAACTTTTAGCTTTACTAAATGCTAAAAGTATTTGCCTTTAGCATATAGCATATGTTTATATCTGATTGCAGAAAGATTTTACTTCCAAATGCTTCTCAAAATCTCTGATGAAGGTGTGAGGCTAATCATAACAGAGACACCAGTAAAGCACAGAGTTAACTAAAGAACATTTAAAAAGTATGATAAAAATGGGAAGTGTATGGAATAACCTTTGATATCAGGCATTTTGAAGCCCTTCAATCTTTTTTCCAATAGCTGTCCATATTTTATGCCACAATGAAAAAATTTTGTTTGATGGATACAGTAGGAATATGCTAGGATTTATTACAATTAGAAAATGACTCAATGCTATTCTAATAGCAAATTTCCAAATATTTATGGCTTTATGATCAATAGCATCTTCTTCCATATTATTTCCAGTTACTCTGGCAGTACAAGCTGCAGGTTACAGAGGTCAGTCACCCAAGCCCAACACACAGCACTTATAGAGAAAACAAAAGCATGGCTGGTTGAATGAAAACAGATTTTAGAAAAAAGAGAGTTCATGACAACTGCAGGAATCAGAGCAGAAGCAGCTTTGAAAAAAAAAAAAAAAAAAAAGCCTCTCCTCTGCCCCCAACTTCACTGACTGTCTCCAGCTGGAACTTGTCTTGCCCCAACTGATGGAACTCTCATCATCTCAGCTTCACTGTGATCCCTCCTTTGACCTCCACAAACCCACTGCAAAGTTTTGTTGCTTATCTAATTTACAAACTGGATGCTTCTCAGATATCAGGCATATGAAATCAACCAAGGAGTTAACAAACAAATTATTCATAATTGATTGAAAATACAAAACAAAGCTTGATGCTGAGCAGCCTTGCACTCAAGCCATCAAAAGACCACATAGGTGAGGAAAAACAATCTTGCAAAAAAGCATGGGCACAGGACAGTACAGTAGTATTAAGCTAGGCCATTTTGCAGATTCTTTGAAACACTGGAAAAAGATATATAAGCACTTTGGGACAAATCTAATTCTTTAGTCTTATTTATCTGTAAAGATAATTATGGGTG
Source organism: Bolborhynchus lineola (assembly GCA_025448015.1). Lineage (NCBI taxonomy): Eukaryota > Metazoa > Chordata > Aves > Psittaciformes > Psittacidae > Bolborhynchus > Bolborhynchus lineola. Next base: position 6,371 of record JAOEHX010020528.1, on the reverse strand, counting down.
TGTAATCCACCAAAATATCTAGGATGTCAGAGGCTGGTATAATGCAATTCTGGTATTTCTGTTTTCTCAGGGCAGCATTCAATCCAGTTCATGTTAAGTCCCTCAGTGTATCTGTTATGAAAGGCATGGAGCACACAAATTCCTTTAGCACCAACGGGGAGCCAAACACATCATAGTGACTGCAGGGGTAACAAGGCAGGTGAATTAAACTTTTTACCTCAGTGCATAAAATCAAATTCCTCACATGTGAAAACCCTGCCCCTGCATTTTCAGGGGAATGTTTGGATAAATACATACTGGATAATAGCTAATCCTTCCCAGCCTGCTGTGGCTTTCACTCAGCCCTGCTACACATGGTTTGCATTCATTTAGCCAAGTGTGGCCACAATCCCATCTGCATTCAAAGACGCCTGGCTCTACTAATTTTTACATCTCAAAGAAATGGATCTCAGAGTATGCAGCAGGTTAAGCCCTGGCTATTGATTACTGCTTAGCAGAAACTACCACAGTCCTGTTTGGCCACAGGCAAATAATATCAAATTCCCCTATTCCTTCAAACTCTTCTCCCTCCCCCCACTTTTTTATTTAATCATAAATTATTTAACTTGTCTGGCAGGCCCAAGGCCCTCCCCACTGCTACTCTCCCCACAATCTCCCCTTTGACTAACACACCAGAGCACCAAAATTACTCTGTAAATCTAATTGAAACACATGCTATTGACCCAGACACATTTGCAAGTAAATCTGGTTGGACCTCAATCAGGGAGCACATGTTTGACACCAAATTATGCTTAAGTGCTGCAGCAAGAAAAATGGGAACCATGCTCTGGCAGCTAGAGAGACAAAGGGAGGACTTAGTTAAAGGACTGAAACATATGCCATCAAGACCAGTAAATGAGATTCAGAGCTGAAAAGGAGAAGTGCAGGACTGCCTCTAGATTATAGGAATCTAGCTCTAAGGAGATTTGTTGCCCTCTGAGAATGGTTGGGCACAGAGAAAGATCCTACACTGCTGTGAAAAGGGCAACAATCAGAGACAGAGGCTAGAGGAAAGTTAACTACACTTCAGGAGACCTAAATATGTCACCTTGTCTTTTGATTATGGACTTTTCAGTCCAAAATTGAAAAGGAGGAAAGCACAGTTTCCAACTGGCGCTAAAAAGAATTACCTTCAGAAAGGCCACAGCAATGCTACAAGTCACTGCAATGCATCTACCTGTCCTGTCCTCACTCAGACAATAATCATCTAAATATTACTGAAACAAACACAAATAATTCCAGCAAGAGCAACTGCAGTCGACAGCCAAATCTCCTGTACAATAACCTCACAGAGAACAAGAGACAAAGAGGTCCTGAGGGGGAAGGTAAGACACCCCCTCACCATGGCTCATCAAGCCACAGCATGTAACAATCATTGATGGGTACAATTTAAAAGGAATAAAATCATTATGCTCTTAACAGCCTGGAGGCCAAAACAATGTATGACATTCCTTAAAAAAAAAGCCCAAAAAACCCCCCAATAAACAAACAAACTCTACCCGCCAACAAAACACCCCCCAAAAAAAACCCCATAAACAAAAACCAACAACAAGCAAAAAAAACACAAACAAACAAAATCAAACTTTGTCCAGTCCCACCACAAACAGGGTACAACAACTTACTGGTTTTAACTATGCTCGCTTAGGAGTGATCTCAAAATAACTATTCCAAACATAATTCTTTATGTTGGCACAGTAACAATGGCAAAGATCAGCATCTGATCCTCTTCTAAAACTACTATGCTCTGCATCTGAGGTCTTCATGCTTTTCCCTCTTCACCCACTTTCTATCATGGTAATACTTTATTGTTTGCAATACATTAAATGAAAGCCAAGTTTCCAATGCCTATCCAAGCATGCTTGAGACTAGCAAAATACTCTCCCCCTCAAGGGTTAAAATAAACTTGAGGAATGAACAACCAAACCTCCTAGGCTGGGATAGCCCAATGAACTTTCCAAACCTAAATTGTCTGATCAAGCCCTCCTAGAAATCAGTGCAGTCTTTGTTGTTGTCAGTTCTGTTCCACTGAAACAATGCAGGCGGCCTCACAGATCAGTGGGTAAGTTCTGCCTCTGACATGTTTGACTGTCACATCCATAAACACAACATGCTATGTCAGCAGCGATGGCAAGGCAGGGGTGGTAGTGGGGAATTTGATACAGCTCACAAACTGCAGTGCACTACATCCATCAGTGCAAACAAACCCAGTCCACAGTTCTTCAAGCCTAGCCTTCACAGCAGGAGCAGGCAGCTTCCTAAAGCTGTCCTGTGTCCTGCCTCTGCTTTTTGCCCAAGCCCTGAATCTCCAGAGCAGGTAAGAACAGTGTCCTATGGAAAAAACTTTTTGCAAGCACATTACTGCTCTCCTGTAGCTGTGACCTACCGGAGTACATGGCTACAGCCTGAAAAACATTGACCATTCAGGACACACTTAGAAGCGCCTCTGAGATGCCCTGTCTTTTCTTAAGGGGAATTGAGTGCCTAACATTTCTCTGAAAAGAGACAATTACAAAAGCTACATCAAATTCCCTAGACAATTACATATCAGTTTGGAAGAAGAATCATGGTACCTGACCCCAGTAAAGAATGCAGAAAGGAATGAATTTCAGGTGAAGGTTTTTCCCCTGTAGCACTGGAATACCAAGAAGTATGAGGTTAACTGCTTTGCTTACTATTGTGAAACATTCAAACAGCAGTGGACTACTCACACAAGTAAGTGTCTATCAGCAAGGATCTCACCCACACAGCATCTCTTAGTATAACAAGTGCATATGCAGGCAAGTGTGTTTGTGGGGTTTTTTTTAATGCAGTGAAAAAAATTCTGTTATTCTTCAATAGCAAACAAGCAAAAACCAAACAAAAAACAGACAAAAAACAAAAAAACAGACAAAAAAAAAAAAAAAAAAAAAAGGAAAAAGCATATCTAGCAACATTTCTTTCTCCTCTCACTGAAATGCTGTTCCTGAGATGAAATCGGAGTATTTAATAGCACACTGAATTGTGCAAAAAAGATGAAGAGAAGAATTCCATATTTATATTTTACAGGAGAAATTCAGGAAAGTAAAACACCATTATGTAATCTATAGTTTGGAAGGGTAAAAGATGGCTCTTGCCATGAAATCTCCAGGAACTTCTACTAGCCCTGAAGACAAGCCTCTTTGTTTCCTGTCTGATAAATCACCAGGGACACCATCAGTCCCTGGTACCCTTGGCTTGGTGCTGTGTCCTACGTCAGAGACAATAGGAAGATGACTGTCTCCTATGGCACAGCTCCAACTCTTGCTCATTTCAGATATTGGGAAATATGATAACCCAATGGATTGTAAGTGGGGGCTCTGTGCTAAGAGGGGGAAGAAAGAAAATGAAAATAAATGAAAAGAGAATAGAAAGCTAAGTTTTGCACATTGACAGATGCTGATAAGAACAGAAAAAATAAAAGACCCTGCTATGAGAAACTCATCAAATAGGCAATAATGCACAGCAGGCAGACCCCATGCAGTGTCCCCCCTCAAAAATGCCACAGCCCTCGCCAGCTCTGATATTGTAACATTCCTCCAGGAGAGGAGAGCTTAGCTGATACCCTGCCAGCCATCTCAGTGACTGCTGGCAGCCCCAGGGAACATACAAATGGGAAAGTGATGCCTGCATTCAAAGAGTGCTTTCAAACCCAGATAAACAGTGCTGCAAGGCAGCACTGCCTAAGCTTGTGTAAATACCTACAGGATCCATACATTTCCACACACATTTACATATCCTCAGCTGTATCTACAGTGATGAGAGCAAAGACAGTGTGATTCTGCATGATTCAAGCAAGCCTGGGGTGGCATTTTAAGGCACAATGTGAGCTTATCAACATGACAGCTGCACTAATCCCTTTGATCTACAGTGACTGGGTTGCCTCATTGCTGTATTATATAATAATAGAAATTAATATTAGCTACAGTAATATTGCTTGAAATATAGTCAGGGCTTGTTCAGTGGACATCACCAAGACAAACACAGAAATAGCACAGCACCTGGAGAGAGAAAACATTGCCGTGAGCTTTTGACATGCAGTTACCTTAGACCTACCAGATGCTACTTATCCCTCATCTTCAGACTCTGATCTTCCTGCCTCAGTTTTGGACAAGTTGCATGGCAGCAAAAGCTGAGCCTCTGCCACTTCCCCCTCAAAGTTGAAAAAAGCCATCAATCCCAGTGAATTGACCGTAGTCAAAAATATAGGGTTTCAAAAACTGCAGTACCAGTTTCCCGCTTGAATGAACCCAGATGAGCACTTGAATACCTGCCACACCTTGTCTGCAGATAAATCCTACGGACAGAGCAAAAACATTACCCTGTATTTCCAGTGGCCGCTTGAGCAGTAAGAAAAATTCCAGGGATGGGAAATGTAGTATGACATTAAAGCAGTTCAATATGGATTTTTTTAGTGTTCAGGAAAGGTTAGCACTTGCTTAAATTCTTGGCAATATCACATTGCTAAAGATGCTTCTTTACCACATGTCAGTGGTAAGGATGAGTGCTGCTTTGACAGATGCAGTTTGCTGTCACTGCAATACTGAAAGTACCCCCAGATTTTTAATTTAATTCAGTCTTCCTTTTATTTTTTAACTGAAAGTAATGAAAAAGTATCAAAAACCTAACTCTTTACAATCCGATCCAAACCAATCCAAAGATTAATGTTTCACAATGGAATCCACAGTAGGTTCTGTTACTGCCCAGGGCACTAGGGAAGCTGACAACCAAAGTGCCAATTTATGGGCTACCCAGCTTAACCTAGCTAACCAGCAATGCATTTCATGCAGTACAGATCTAATTAAATATTCATCACTTGGGCTATAATTTGATCAGACAGTGGTTTACCAAAGATGAAACTCACTCTACCACACCAAGTGGTGTATAGTTGAGTATAATACAATACTCAACTTTAAAGAAGGTAGAATAACAACAGTCAATAGGATTTTGTGGGGTTTTTCATCCTACTCTCCTTACTGTACCATCTGGGTACTGTATTACCTGCAAGAATAATTCACTTTACCCTGTTCCAAAAAGCAAACTACAGAAAGCAGTCCTTGAGCTAAGGAGTCCTACGATTCACAGGCAAGCAGCTCCAATTTAGTCCAGAATGAAGGAAATATTGATTGAGGACAGCAAAGCATTAAAAAAACCCCAAAACCAAACCAATACCACAACCAACATTAAAAGTTAGGCGGGGTTTAGCATGCCAAAGCACTGATAGTTCTAGAAAGACGGAAAGTGGTTTTCAAAGAGTATGTGAAGCAGTCACCTTCCCCAATGCTAGCAGTCAGAGTAGTGGTAAGGCACTGGTAGACTGTCCATCCCTGGAAGTGTTCAAGACCAGGTTGAATGGGGCTTTGAGCAACCCTGTCTAGTGGAAGGTGTCGCTTCCCATGGCAGGGAGCTGGAACTAGATAATATTTAAGGCCCCTTCCAAATCAAACTATTTTATCATATATGATTTCCCAGATCATGGCAAGCAATTTTCTAGAACAGAAAAAAAAACAAACCCCTCCTATCAGGTTGTCTAGGTAAAACAATGTTGGTTCATCAAAAGTCAGGCATGTACCAAAGTCTTACTAAAAAGAGTGAAATCAGAAATGTCACATTTCAGAGTGAAATCAAAAACTTCATTTTTAAGCTGCTCTAGGCTGAACAATGGATATGAGGTGCTTGTTCTGACTCAGTAAAGCCTTAACAGTTGACATGATCATATGGGCCCAGACTTTCAGTTTCTGGTTCAGTAGAAGAAAATCTTAAGCAGTGTGCTGAGACAGCTGATACCGCACTTAAACATTTAGAGAAGGAGGGCAAATTCAAATAGGAAGTTTGTACATCAGCCAAGTCACCCTACTGAGATTGTGCCCACTGATTAATATCATTATGTCAGTTCAAGAACACCTCTACTGAGACAGGCACAGTAAATTTCTCATATCAAAAATAGTATAGTATAAATATTCAGCAGAAGAGTGCATGGGATCCCTATCCCTTGTCTTCCAAAGCTCCCTAATAAATGTCTGTCACACCTCCACAAGAGCTGCCAGAACTGTACATAAGCACAAAGCAGGTTAGAGGACACACAGAGGCTCAAAGGGATTCAAGCAGTTTGGTCTTGATGTTGCTATTATTTCTAACAAAGCCATTTCTCTAGAGGAAGCGGCTCTGGATGGCAGAGCACTTCCCTGAATCAAATGGGAAGAATGGCAGTTACAGAGTTCCAGGAAAACCTGGCTAAAATTGACCATGTTCAGAAACCAAGAAAAGTACAAAGAAACTAAAAAAAAAAAAAAAAAAAAAAACCTTAAAAAAAAAAA
>JAOEHX010020526.1:13886-32687 GCA_025448015.1 Bolborhynchus lineola | reverse complement strand
CTTCAGATTTTGGAAGGCTGCTATGAGGTCTCCACACAGCCTTCTCTTCTCCAGGCTGAACAGACCCAACTTTCTCATCCTATATTCATATGGGAGGTGCTCCAGTCCCATGATCATCCTCATGGCCCTTCTCTGGACTTGTTCCAACAGTTGCATGTCCTTTTTATGTTGATGACACCAGAACTGCACACAGTACTCCAAGTGAGGTCTCACAAGAGCAGAGGGGCAGGATCACCTCCCTCGACCTGCTGGAGATGCTGCTTTTGATGCAGCCCAGAATACGGTTGGCTTTCTGGGCTGCGAGCGCACACGGCTGGCTTATGTTAATTTTCTCATCAACCAACACCCCCAAGTACTTCTCCACAGGGCTGCTCTTAATCTCTTCTCTGTCCAGACTGTAGCTGTGCCTGGGATTGCTTTGACCCAGGTGTAGGACCTTGCACTTGGCATGATTAAGCTCCATCAGGTTGGCATCAGCCCACCTCACAAGTGTGTCAAGGTCCCTTTGGATGGCATTCCTTCCCTCCAGCGTCTCAACCAAACCACACAGCTTGGTGCCATTGGCAAACTTGCTGAGGATGCGCTCGATCCCACTGTCCGTGTCATCAACAAAGATGTTGAACAAGACTGGTCTCAACACCGATCCCTGAGGGACACCACTCGCTACTGGCCTCCAGCTGGACATTGAGTCATTGAACACAACTCTTTGCGTGTGGCCATCCAGACAGTTCTTTATCCACCAAGTGGTCCACCTATCAAATTGATATCTCTCCAACCTAGAGACAAGGATGAGACAGTGTCAAAGGCTTTGCACAAGTCCCGGTAGATGACATCAACTGCTCTACCCCTGCCCATCAGTTCCGTAGCCCCATCATAGACCATGTGTCTACTTTAGTATTTTAGTTTGAACCAAGATTGCACTGTTGCCTCCGCTTATTGCACCTCACATCATAGAATTGTCTTGGAGGACTCAAACTGGTTTCCTTGATGAAAGTGAATTAGATACTGTCCTGGTGTCTATGTAAGGCACTTCAGCTGCTGATGAGCAATTAATCCATAAAGATGGGCAAAGCTAGTCTGGCATGACCCCCTCAAAATGCTTATGGTACTTATGACGTGCTCAGCATGAACTGCTTCCATCAGGAGATCAACTCCCATTGGTTTGCATTGCTTACTAATGTTGACATAGCTTAAAAGCACCAGCACCCAGTGCTCAAGGGAACATCTAACCTAGGGGTCTAAATTGCACTTCCCAGTTCCCACCTCTGGATGCCCACCCTGGTAATATTTGGACATCACAGTGTGTGAGACCTCAGTGTGCAATGTCGTGGGGATATCTGGTCCCATGGCCAGGGTTTGAAGTGTGGTGTACCTCAGCTGGTACGTGGCTTGGAAAAAACTGAGGAAGCAAGACAGTTGTCTGTATTATGCTAATACAGACCGCATGCCCAGAAGAGTAGCCCTAGCTGTTGAGAAATGATGCTGCTATGCTGAGCTGGAGACACAGAGGATGAGTTATTTGGGGCCAGAAGGCTTGTCTTTATGTAAGAAAGAAATTTATCCTGAGAGTCCAACGTGTCATTCTGCATAGTTTCTGTTTGACAAATATAAAGCTCTGTGCCTGCTGCTTTTCAAAAGTCACAGCTGCCTTAGATGAATAGGATATCTTTGCTGAAGCTACATTAAACATTCTTACAAAATCTGCTTTAAATTCAAATTCAACAGATAATGCATGGAAAGCCGGAAGTTACTAGTAATGTGTACAAGAATGTTGTACCTTCCACAAGGCAATTATTAGAATAAGGAAAAAAAAAAACCACAGCAGGGAATACAGGAAAGGCCCCATTTTTTTTTTTTTTTTTTTAATTAACTGTATAAAAAAAAAAGAATCTGCCTTCTCAGATATAAGGCCTCATTCAAAGGCCTTTGTTTCTAATGAAAAGAGACCACCTTGAAAAAACACATAGTAGTATATGGTGGTGCTAGACAGACATCTTTGTTAAATGATTTTTCCCTTCAGAGATTTCTCAGGCTTTTTACACTGTACGTCTGAGCAGCATAGCACGTACAGAAAGCCATTCCATTCTGGACACAGAAAAAGAGGTAGAAAAACATATCATCATATAGACATTTGCAATTACTCATAAACATACATGTATACTCATATGCACTGCCAAATAATCTAAAGCATCTGACTTTTGCCATTCTGGTGTGCATACAGCTACAGGAGCATCAGTATCTATATCATTTTCCCCATCTATATTTCTTTCTATGAATGATAAATAATTAGTGGTGTAGCTATAAAGCTTATGTATTTCTAGCCAATGACACCTTCAAGGTCCCTCAGCCGCCTGCTGCTTGACCTTCGTTTAAAAGCACACAGAATGGAAACCTTGAAACCAAGATCAGGAGTATTCATTCTGTTGGAAAAAAGATGCAGCATAATGGAGAAAAATACATATTTAATTTTAATCTCTATTTTTTTAAAGAGCTTGACTATTACCAGCTCATAAAAATAAATCCTAATGTACAGACTGTCTTTCACAGAAGTAGCATTCATTTTAATACTTCAATTAAATGTGGATTGGATAACATTGTAACTCCAATAACTATAGCAATGTCTACATTATTTCTCCCTTTAGACATGGTAGCAGGAGAACACCTGCGGAAGTAACATAACAAAGGGCTGTGGCCTTAAGATGAATCTTCTGAATGAAATATTCCTGACTTCATAAAAAGACAGTAAGAAACTTTTTATTTCATAATATTTGGATGGAGAGGTTATGAGGCTGCAGTTTAGACAGATGATATACAGTCAGATGACCTTAAAGATACTGCTTTTGTCTTGAAATACTTTTCAGTGTTATGTTCTGCCTCAAGCCAGCTAGTCTTAGGTAGGACTTAAAAGGCTTCTTGTTTTCTGAAAGTGAATGAGAACAATATCATGGCAAAGTGGGGAACAGAATTTGAGATCATGTCATATAACACCTTTGTGTGTCCATATGAGATGGACAAAACCACGCCTGGTGCTCCAGCTGCACTTCCCCATGGAAAATGATCACCGAATAGAAGTCTGTCTCAGATCTTCCCATTAGGATGGCTGCTTGCCCCTGAGCTATTTGGTGCCTTTATTGGAAAGAAAATATAATCCTTTGCTGATACTGGTTGTCAATGTCACAAAGATGAAAGTGGTGCTTAAATAATAAAAAGAGGCAGATCACTCGTACAAAACTGACTGTGTTGCTTAACCTGCTCTTGACCAAATAAGGAACATCTTAATACTCCTAGAGCACAGGAACAATGAATGTAGGACAATGTTAATGAAACTATCCTGGAAAGCAGCAATACTTATAAGAATGAACTTAGAATTATGGGGAAAATGACTAGCATTATATTTCGATGTACATACTAAAAGAGTGAAAAAAAGATACTTATAATAAATTGCATCTGTAGGAACAATACTGGAAGACATTGTACATAACCAAAGTCTGTTCTTCATGGGAGTATGTGGAGGTGGTTTGTAAAGACAGGAGGGTCTTGAAGACCTTTCTAATTATTTGGGTAATTTAACAAATCATAATGTGAGCATCTGATTTTTGGAGGCACATGAAAATTAACTACATTCCACAAACAGTTGAAGTCTCAATAGAGCAATAATTATTGATGCAACTTTGACAAAGCAAATGATGGCTAACAAACTGAAAAATGGGTGGAATTGATAGCTATGACAATTCAGTCTTTCTTTCTGTCATGCCACAAGCAATTTCTGCAACAGAAAAGACTTTTCCTTCATTTTACATGGGTAATCATTGTAGTATCTGGTGACGCATGATTCAGCCTTTTTCAACCCATGGAAACATAAACATTTTTCAGCTCACACGCACAACCTTTCAGAAATTTTAACTATGCTAAAGTATATGTAAAGTATATAAATTTTAACTATGATAAAGTATGCTAAAACTAAGATGTTAAAGAATTTCTGAACTTTTTCCCGTCTGTGAATTACACAGAAGAAGCAGACAAGCTTCCAGAGGTTTATTCATCGCATATTAAAATATCACACCATTCTCTTTTCTGTAAGGGACATCTCTATAGACCTCAAATTACCAGTGTAGTCTCCTTCCAAAACCTTTCTCAGTTCTTCCATTTTCAGTTCTTCCAATTCAATGTTAGTCTGATGACAGCTTTTAGCCCTATAATTCAGTCCAATACTTGCAATGCAAAAATTGGCTGGTGTTTCATGCTTCCTTCTGATGTTTACAGGCATCATCATGTCATGGCTGGTCATTTAGTTCAGCAGAGAAAAAATCTTTACTTTTATTAGGGAAAAAGCATTTGCCTTTCATTAGGAAACAGAAACTTTATTTCTTTGTATTGTTAGGGATCACTGTCTTCAGGTATAACCAGAGAGTCTTTGTCATACCTATTTTAGTAAGCCATTTTTAATCATTGTTTCTAATCCTGCATGCACATATATAACATACATTTCCACCCATACCTGGATATTTCTGAAGCTCAGAAGAGTTTCATAGTAAAGCTAAGTAAGATTTAGGAGAGAAAGTGCTTAATTTATTCTAGGAATATGGTTATGTCTATTTGAATTGGAGGCTTGTATTTTTGTTAGTATACAAAGCATTTCTTTTTCTTTCTGTTTTCTTTATAAATTGAAATTTTCTGTGGGAAAAAGTGCAGATAATAGTGAAAGCTTTTAGCATAAAATGCTGATAACAAGAACAATGAGAAGAGAAGCAAGACAAATAAGACAATAAAGACATTGGAAAAAAGGCAGAAAAAAAAAATCCTGGAAATCCGCACACAGGCCTGGGAGCATGTTATTGAATCTGTATTCAATGTAATTTTATCCATTGCACCTAACTACACTGATGAACGCAGGCAGAGATAGGGAATGTTTCTATGAATTGTTATGCTTACTCTCTCTTCTTTATCTTTTTATCGTTAACCACTTTAACTTTTAGTTAAGACCACTTTTTCTATAAAAACATAAATGCCCTATAGAATGTTTTTGAAGGCAAAATAAGCTCCTAACCTGAGAGATGAGTAAGAGGAGCCTCAGGTCTTTTCATCAAAGCATCCTAAGAAATGGTGCATTGCAGACTTCAGCTAAGATAGTGCAGCTAAAGGGAAAGTCAATTAATAGCAGGAAGAAGAGAACAAGGATAAACATTTTTAATAAACTAGATTTCTAAATTATTGTGTGGGATTCACAGCTCACACTTTTAGGAAAAATTTAAAGCAAGAGACCTTGTTACACAAGAATGATGGGAAATTCATTGCTGTTTAAAAATCTTCTGACCTACATTAGGTTGTTGGGTCAAAGCCTGGGGACCAGCCTCCTCTCCGGTGGTTATTGGCATGCTTGTTAGGATACGTCATTACTTCTGCCTCTACTGAAGCACTATAAATTAGCTAGTACATGATGTATTTCACCCTTTAAAACAATAAAATCAGATATAAATAATTTTTTGTTTGTTTTATATGAACTGGCCTTCACAGGCTTGTGCATTTGGCAAAACTTTTGTTTTATATTTTGGGTTTAGAGTGCTTCTTTAAGCTGCTTAATCATAAGTAGGAATTTCCACTTTAGAAGCTGCTTATGTTGTTTTTGAAGAACTATTCATGAACAGGGCAGGTGTCAACTTCCTGTCTTTTGAAGTGGTATACTGCAGGGAGTCTGTTTCAGGTTTGAATTTACCTGCAGCTCTTGTAGGCAAACACAAAGCACAACTCTATATAAATAAAGAGAACTCTATAAATAAAAAGAAAGAAACCAACCATTTATACACTCCTAAATGTATACTGACCACTGTGAAATAAGAAATGGACTTCAGAATATTCAAATACATAGGAGGCACTGTCTTTATTCAGTTCCTGTATCAATTTAGAGCTCAGGAGAACATTCTCAAAAAGTCTGATGCAGAAGGAAAAACCCAATACCTCTAATTTTCCAAGCAACAGCTGACAGTTTCATTTTACTGACATCTTCTAGGTTATAATTTGGTATAGGTTGTTTTTTCTTTTTTTAATAACTGTCTATAAAAAGCTCTACATTATGGTGAAAGAAGATAAGACTTCATCTTTGGCTTTGTTCCAGACCTTAAGCCAGCAGTTGATTTTTTTGTAATATGCATGATTTATCATTAAATTGATGTATTAAAACTACTGTTTAAACATTAATTAATATTAACTTTGCTTCCAAAATGATACAGTCTATGTAATACCTGAGCATACGGAGCAGGACATGAGATTCATACTTATCAGCTGAGTTAAAGATATTCAGCGAGTTAGACTTCAAGCATTTAGAAATTTTTTAAGAAATTAACTGCTCAAATCTAAACTTCCCAGTCAATATGTATATAGGGACCTTGCCACACTTCTTTACTGATAGTGCAACCATGTTGAAATTGTAATGGCAGCTGAGTTAGAAACTGCATGGAGGATGGCTGAAAGCTATGGAGTGGGGTTACTGCTGAGAAGATTCCCCTTCCTTCCTTCTCTTGACTTGGCTCATGTTGACATCTCTGCTGGTCCCTGCCAGGCAGCTCCTGAGACTCCAACATGTGGGTTGTACTGTGGAGACCTTAAACTGCTGAAGAGCTTTATTGGTTGCATCCCCTGTAAACCTTACAGCTCAATAAGACATGCCTCTGGACATCCCTGGACATGAAACAATACCAATTCGGTGTCCAAAGCTGCTGTGTATAACAGCCCAAGACAGAGCCAGCATTACAGAGCTTCCAAGACCTCACGCAACTGTCTCAGTGCTTACCTCCAACCAGGTAATAAAATGTCCTGAGATCTGAGAATCCATAGTTAACCATATAATTACATTTGTGCTGTATTTATTCGATCATCATAAGTCACTTTGGACAGTCTGTTTTCAGGAGATGACTGCCTTGCTTCTCAGACTAAAATCTCTATTCCCTCAGCCTTGTGACTCATAATACACCTTTAGTCATATTTTAACCTTCAGCACTGTACATTCTGTCACATCTTATTGCTTAATACATGCTGTTGAGCACAGCAACATCACAACACCAGATAAACCTCTTTATTATTTAGGGATTTCTGTACAAAAAAGCAAGTTCACTGCCTGGTTTTTAATGAGAGTTCCCCTTAATTTGAATGCTTAGTACGAATGTTCTCCTTTAATATGAATTTTGCATGCACGCCCTTGACATACTTGCTAGATAACAATAACAATAATGTCTGTATACACAAAAGTAAAGCAGGGTATTTTTTTCCATATTAAAAAAAAAAAAACATGCTGGTTGATGGAATTTTATCTCATTATATCTAATAATTCTTTTTTCAAAGTCAATTGAGATATAAAACTCAATAGATTCAGGAATGTTTCAGGAATTACTTTAATCTTGTGAACATTCAGAGACACCTACCTATCTTTTATGCATTTTTATATGGAATATATATAAAGATAGATTATGGTGAAATAATGATAGCTGTGGGAAGGTAAAGGAGCCCTGAAATGCAGTTGGCATTTCAGATGTGCCAATAGGTTAGACTAAGGCTTTACAAACCACATAGCTTTACAAAGCCATATTCTATAGCATTCAAAAGGCCTATGCTATTTCAAAAAAGAGAAAATACTGAGAATTATCATATGGAGTTGTTATTCCTTACCAGTAAATCATCACATTAATAAAAAGATCATGAAAATTTACCTTATATAATCTTTAAAAGCACTTTTTCCCCCCATAATTTGTCTTCTGGTTGGTTTCACCCTTTGAAAGGAACCTACTAGTTTTCAGAAGGCTATAAAATCCCAGGACCACTATTCAGACTCTATCATGTACAGGAAATAAGGACCTCACAGGTTATTACTCGGCAAGATCTCCATTTTCTTCCCTGTTCTCTGGCATATGAGGAACTGTGATTTTCATTACTAGCAGGCCAAGATGTCCCTCTTGCCAGGATGCAGGGATGATCCATTCACAGCCTTTTCTTGGAGATCTTGTTTTCCCATGTTTCATGATCTATCTTTTAATTTGTGACCAACCCAGTGCTGTCAAGGATCTTCTAGCTCCCACTGGCTTTTTCATGCCAGTGCCTGCTGTTCACTGTCTCTGGCAAGTCCTGCCCATCACTGCTAATTCCCTTTCCTGCACAGCTATGCAATGGATGCCTCTAAATTCATCTGACCTCCCATTTGACTCTCATGTGGTCACCAAGTGGGTTTTTCATGCCAACCAACTTAGGCATGTAACATGGTATACTTTTCTCAGGCTCCTCTGAGAGCAACTGCCACCTAACCTACAGAGATTAGGGAGCTGTGCCTCCAGTGCAGCCAGATACAGTAGGTGTCTAAAACTAGTTAGAAGGAACAATTGTCTTTATTCCTTTCTGAGATATTAGATAATATTATTTAAATTTCTTTCAAGATATGAACATTGCTCTTATTGCTATTATGGGTGCAGACTTATTGATCATAATAACTGTATAATTGTCATTATCATAATATTTAACAACAGTATTAGTTATTTCATCAATTTAAGTGAAAGACTTGATATTCCAAATATGGTAACTTTTAGTTTTCTACCACGGAAGAATGGACTGCTTTCAATATAGGCCAAGTTTAGCTAAACCCCTTCATCCATTTTAGAAACCCAGCTACAGATTCTTGCTAATCTTACCACTGAGGTGCTAAGCTTTATCCATATCCTAGTGAGAGACAATGAAAGACTGAGTGGAATATAGCAAATACAGACTTTCTCTGCAACTGCAGCCAAGAAAAAGCATCATTAAATCCTCTAGCCTTTGCTTCACTGGTAAGTAGTACTTGTTATGACCTTATTTTCCCACCACAAAAACCAGGAATGAGAGCTTATACAAACCTCTATAGAAGTCGACTGTGGTGTGGGACACACAGATCACACCTTGGGTTACCAGGCAGACATAGCTCCCTCAGCTGCCTTTTTTTAACATGGGGTGTCCTGCAAGTTCAAATGAGAGAATTCAGAAGAATATGGTGATGGAGACAAGGAATTAATTTCCTGCTAACTCAGACAATTTTGTCTTGGCTTGAACCACAGCCATTAAATTGAAAACCCAGAGGCTGACAAACGCTGCTCCTTCCCTTTTAGCATGGGCTACAGCACGATTACATATGCCTAAACTGAGTTACTATAACCTTCTTAGTAGCCCTTCAATTAATCAGATTTGCAAATAGCTCTCTTAGCTTTGAACTGCTTGCTTTTATTCTTCTCCTGCTGCTTTGATGGATTGCCCAGACAGAATAAGAAAGTGAGAAGACAAATACTATCATAGGTGGGAAAGTAACAAGTTTGCAGTACAGAAAATGCATGTCCTCCAGTGCTGCAATCTAAGTATTATTTTAGGAACTCAATTCTGGGAAAAAACAAAAGGATGTCACCTTTCATCCATACTACTGGACTCTCTCAATACTACTCGCTTGTGGTGCTCTGGTGTGCACAGGGGACAGTGTCAGTGTGTGGACTGGATTTCCTTCAGCTGAAACCAGAACCAAAGGAGTCACCCAGGAGCACACCCACTGATGGGCATTAATGGGCTCAGTTAGTCTGAAGAAAGCATGCTCTGCCCTCAGAGTGTGAATGCTAAATCTAGAGCTGTAATGGTTCCACTCTATGGATCAGTTCCTATTGCCCTATTTGACTTGCTATATGGCCGTAAGTAGACATAGCAATTTTGAATCGTTCAAGGCTCAGACAGAGTAAGCAGTTTGTATTTATGCTGCAATAGAGCTGTCATGCTGCTTAGGTGTGTTTATGCATAGCATGAATATATACAGGCACCTCAGACTAGAGCTGCTTCTATCAAAGACAGACTTTTGTAAGACAAAAAAAAAAAATATCCCAACCCAAAGAGGAAAGTCAGCATTCCTACATGGGGAAAGCAAACCTACTTTTCTTTCCACGTATGAAAGCCAACAGCATTATTATCAGTGAGACAGGAGGACCTGTGTTATTTTCCAGGTGTGTCCAAAGACTGCATACAGCAACCAACAAAAAGTTCACATCGTTATGTGAAATCTGAATCAGGAGATGGGATCATATTCTAGCAAACAGAAAGTCAGAGAGAGGATCTAGAGCTCTAGAACTATACCAAGTGCAGGGGAACTAAGTATGTCACTGAAAGTGGAATTCAAATGGTTTACGAGGGTAAGACATCTAGATGGTAAACCAGAACATTGTGAGACTGAGGCACACAGGAGCTTCAAGAAGAATTCAGAGCAGAACTGACAGATATTGATAGAGATGATCAGGGTTGATGCAAACTGTCTAAGCAGAAGTACCCTTAACATTGTTCAGACTAGGAGAAGAAATAGTGTCAAAATCTCACACTCATTTCTCTGACTGGCAATGACAAGAGTAGCATCTACCTCCTTATCAATCTTGGGACACTCCTGTGTGAAATCTGGGCTAATTCTGGGCTGCTTTTTTTTTTTAACTTGGGTCAAAATAACGGAAAAAAATACAGAGCAGAAACTACAAAATATCAGCTTCCTCTGAATAAGGTTAATGGGGCAAAAATTTTCTTTACATGCTTCCTGAGAAAGTAGTAACTAGATCAGTCTATATGTCTAGAGCCATCAGAGAAGTCTGTCCAGCCCCTCTTTAGATCCAGAACATGTGATCAACAAGCTCAACATCTTTCTGAAGTTCAGAGGGGGTAACACAACCCGCAATGGACTCAGAAACACAGAATCATAGAATGGTTTATTTTGGAACGGACCTTAAAGACCATCTTGTTCCAACCCCCTGCCATGGGCAGGTTGTTCAAAGTCCCATCCAGCCTGGCCTTGAACACTTCCAGGGCAACCTGCTTAGTATCTCACTACCCTCACAGTAAAGAGTTTCTTCTTAATGTGTAATTTAAATTTCCCCTCTGTCAGTTTAAAGCCATTCCCCATTGTCCTGTTACTACATGTTCTTGTAAAAAGGCTCTCTCCAGATTTCTTGTAGACTCTTTTATCTACTGGGAGCTGCTCTGAGGTCTCCATGGAGCCTTCTTTTCTCCAGGCTGAACAAGCCCAGCTATCTCAGCCTGTCTCCATAGGAGAGGTGCACCAGCCCTCTGATAATTTCTGCGACCTCCTGTGCACTTGCAGCAACCATGCCTTCTCCAGCTGGAAAAAAGAGGGTAGAAATGAAGAGCCCTGTTTTCTCTGCTTGTGTTAAACAAAGACTGATAAGAATTATGATTGAACTGGATAATAAATAATACTCTCTGTAATTTTGATAATATCTACTACAATGTCATAAACCACTGTAACTTTAATTATTTTTTAAAAAGAGCTTAATTTAATTCTATGGGGTTTTTCTTTCAAAAAGGTGGAACTATTTTGATACTATTTAATACACTTCAGTGAAAAAATTATTCTTTCTCAGTAGAAGTTCCAGGGGATTAAAAGCTATCCAAACATTAATCTTTCATATCATGCATCATTAGCAGAATGAAAACCTCTCATATTCTACATGGTTTTGGAGCACAGCTGTAGAATACCCAGAGCACACCTTCCAGCAGCAGAAGTTAAGTAAGTGGTTCAGACAGATTTCATCTATTATTCAAAAGGTTGCTTACTAGAACAGAAATTTAATCCTTTCTTTTCCAGACACCAGCAAATCAGGTAAGCAGATAACACTCACTTTGAACCCATACTTACATTGTTTGCTGGGGTTCTAGATCTTCAGCAGAGGGTTATTGCTCAGATGCACATGGAGATTGAGATGGTGGTGCCAGTGGTTTTGAATTTGTAGCAGTTGCATTTATCAAAAAAAAGCTATTAAAGTCTTTTGTGATATTTGGGGGGCAAGGATCAAAAAACTCCCCCTGAGAGCCTTTATTTTGGTAAACCCAAGTACTGAGATTTCAAATGTACTCAACATAGAAAATTCCGAATATTCCACTGGACATAAAAAGATATGTTTAAAGATATGAAGGGCATTCAAATCTTGTTTATGAGGATGAGGAAAAATATGTGAAGGAAAATGCTTACAATGTAACTAGTTTTTTTTTTTTTTTATAGGTCAGAATAACCTCCTGAGCCTTAAATATCAATGTAACCTTAATTGCCTTGCATATCAGTGTAGCCTTGCATGTCAGTATGATGGAAGAGAGGGAAAGAAGAGGGAACTAGTTGATTCCCTCCTTTCTTTCTGTAGAACTGGCTCACTGTACAAGCCTAAAATAAACTAAGATGCAAAGGACCTCTGGAGGCCACCTGGTCCAGACCCCTGCTTAAATCAGGCTAACGCTGATGTTTGTTAGATCAAGTTGCTCAAGCTCTGTCCAGTCCAGTTGTGAGCATCCATTTTACCATGTCCCTGAGCACCCACCTAACAGCAGCACCAGAAAAGGGGGGCCCACTCAGCCTCTCTTAGCCATAGTCCCAGCTATGTCTAAGCGGGAAAATGTATATCCCTTTTCCTCAAGGATCAGAGAAGCTTAAGTCCAGTTCTCCACTCTTACAACACCATACAAAATATTTCCCCTGCCTCTGCTGGCCATGTGAAAGGGAAATTTGAAACTCCTCATCCTCTTTCCATCCAATACAGCGAGGATCCTGTCCTGATACCTGTACACAGACACATTCTTGCTAGATTAGGTAGCACAGTTGGAAGTGGTAAAAAAAATGAACTCCAATGCAGTCAGGTCAGCAGGACTTCCAAGTGAGTTACTCTTATACAGCCAAAACTTCATTTTAAAAGTATAATTTCCTTTCCTCAAAATTCATGGCTTTACTGCGCAGGCTGTTCTAGTAGGACCAATCCTGAGGCCTACCAGTACAACTGCAATCATTTTCTGGCAGGGAAAGCAGCTCCTAAGATAGCTTCCCTAAGATAAACAAGACAATTTATTCTAGGAAAAGAATGCCTACACCAAAATTGCACTTGTGTGACTGTACAGATGGAGCAATAAGTTTCTTCAAGACTGATTTTTCACTGTACTTTCAGTACTGGTTGCCTGAAGTTAGATTCCTACATCTGTTTTCCGGCACATAGACAAGTGACCTGATTTCCAGGAGTGCTCAGTGCTTGGCACATACCCCAGGAAGCAGTTTACTTTTTAGTTACTACTGCCATTTTCAGAAATACTGCAAAGCACAGATCTGGGTTGCAGGGCTTCCTCCAACTATTTACATATGGTCATTTTTTTTCTTGCTCATCTTGCCTAAAACCAGAACAAATGCTACTAATTTCATTAACTTTCATTGCCTTAATTTAAAACACAAAAAAGCAAAACCTAAACAAACAAACCATGCTTAAACAGCATCTCATCTTATGACTCTTCTGTAGTATCCAGGAAATGTTACATTCAAATGACATTCCTGTTCCATGTGATACATGATTCCTCCGGGGAAAGAAAGTTGAGATCGCAGATAATACATTCTTCATTTCTAGCTGTTATAGACATTATTTGGTACTGCATACAATTTTTTGTTCAAGTATTTATAAATGTCTTCAATGAACTTTAACCCATGAATGCTTTAAAATGAAAGAAAAATCATTATGGTTAAGTAATGGAGAGAAAATTAGCAGCCACAGATGAGTAAAAATGTGATCTATGATTTCTTGGTCATTAACTAACCAGTAGACATGAGCATAAAACACCCTTGGGAAGTACGGCCCTGGAGTGTGGGAAGTGCTGCCTTCTGTCTTCTTTCCTGCTATCAGTCAGATCAGTGAAACTGCGGTGAGAAGGGAGCTATTTGGGAAGTTCAGACTATTTTCCCAGAGTGATGCCAGGGTTGCTTTGACATTGCCGGGATAACAGATTTGTTCTTTGTTTGATAATGTGACAGTGCTAATATGTGTTGCCCTTCATTTAACATTTCTGGCACTGCAATATCCTAGTCCTAATAAAATGTGAAACAGTGCATTGTAGATTGTTACTGTGCAGAGATTTTTGGAATGGTACATTCATATCTCTATATAATTTTAGTTGCTGCTATTTGAACACAATGAAGATGTCTGTCTGCCTGCTGTAGTTAGCATTTGTTGTGGGTTTTTTTAAGAAATTTCTGACCTTGTTCATGTTGTTTTGTTTAGTGTCCTTGAGCTTAGCTTTAATCTTAAATAAAAGCACAAGAAAATGCTATGCAAAGACAGAGATGAAAAGCCATTGACATCAATTATTGTAATATTTTTATTCCACTTTACTAAACTCTTTTACTTGTTAGGAGTTCTGATTAAACCAAGCTAACAAGGTTATCAGATTATATGTCTGTTGTTTTCTTATGACTTCCTTGGCTGAGTTCCTGCAATAAACAATGCTGATGTGATGCTTTGTTCAAGTAGCAGAACTGGAGGGAGCCATTGGGAGGGAATGGTGTGGGAACGGGGGTCGTGGGGCTGTCAAGGCCTTCGCAGCAGTGGCACGGCAGGGAGTTCTGCCTCTGGTCAATATTAATCAGTCTCTTGCTACATGTGCTCTAGGAATCCACTGTAGGGCTGTGACAGCTGAGGAGCCTGATCTGGGAATCTGCAAAACAGTATAAAAGCGACCCAAGCAAGCAGAACATTGCAGACATTGCTTATCCAGGCTGATACATGTCAAAAGCCTTTAAGGGGGGGGGTAATTAAAACCATTTTAAGGTATTAAACCTATGCATTAACTTAAAAATAGGTTTCCACTAGCCTCATCATATGCCAGAGTACCCAAGGTACAAGAGTAATTGCTTAAATTACTCATAAAGGAACCATCATTGCATGCTACCTATTCTGCCCTTCTGTGTAAATGCATTCAGATTTCCTCTAAGCTCTGCCATAAATTTGCTGTCTCCCTGCTGGAGTAATTATGCAATAAATATACAACTGTTGCTGCCTATATAACAAGGATACAGCAGCTGTGCAGTTGGAGAACCCACATTAGCATCATGCCAGTTGGCTAGTAATTCTGGTCTCTTTTTGGACTGTCACGATACTTTTAGAAACAGAAAAAATATGAACTGCTTCTACAGTATGAGTTGGTAATATGGAAGTAACAGGAGTATCCCTCAGGACTACAGTAGGATTTACAGAAAATTCGGTACTTAATTTTTTTTCTGGATGGTGTACAATGAAGTACATAAGACACCATGGAAACCCTGGATCCTCTTTTCCGTTCTCCTTCCTGCTCCCAGCAGCTTTCAAGCAGCTAGTGTTACTGTTCATATTCTCTCCAATAATTAGTGGTTAGGTGAAGATTTCAGTGGATCCCTTTGCAGACACCAAATAGAGATAGGAGATCCTGAATAATTTTAGAGGTTTTATTTAAAAATGCTAATGCTACATGCTAAAACCTGGGGTGCTTCTTTGAGCTTTTTCATGACTGAAATTCCCTGTGGTTATCTCTACACTGGCAATTAAGTTGTGGCCAGCATCCTGCTTCTTGTCAGGATTGTTCAAAAACTGTGTTCAAACATGATCACATTTAACACCCCAAATTACTGCTGCCTGTGGGGAAAAAAGCATATATAGGACCAACAGCACCATGACTTAAACTGTGTGTGAAGTGATTACTTTCAGCAGGATTTTAGCAAGTGTGAGGACAGTGCCGGGGCCCAGGACCTTGTCCCGCAAAAGTGTGTGCTTCTGGCTATGTCCCTATCTCTGTCCCCTCCACTTGTTTCCCCTATTTCTCCTCCCCCTGCGGCTACCCCAGTGGCACCGGCCTGGCACAACAGGTCTTGGAGATGGTTGGAACCACTACAGGGCAGCTCAGAACACCGTCCTACCTGGGCACCCTCAGCTGGCCTCGCTGCCCCATGGTCAGCCTTAGCATTTGACTCCTCTTTCCACTTATATACATTCTGATTTCCTGTAAGTTACCAGCATGTTTCTTCGCTGGCCTAGTTTTCTAAATGATCTCTATTCCTTCTATTCCTTTTGTAGATGCTTTTTCTGGGCAATGTTGTCTCACTTTAAGCTTTCAACGGCTGAAGTCTTTACATCTGCTGTGTACACTGTTCCTCACTCTTTTAATTAAATTGTCTCTCAGACCCCACTAAAGCTTTCGTATCACTGTAGCTCTTTGCTTCATTAAAAACCTAGCAACCCCACAATCAAAACCCTGCTCTTTTATTTTAGTTGAGTGCTTTCAGGAGGAGCATAACTTCGGAGAGGAAGGGAGCATGGAACCTCCCGAGCTACATACTGCCCTATGGCTACCATGTGTGCCAAAATGCCTCAGAGCAGCTGCCAGAGCCCCCAAACTCAAAGCCACCAGAGATTTAACAAAATAAGTCACTCAAGTGCCTTCAAAACTAGGGGCATATTGGTGTAATCTGCATCCTTTCCGCTTCTTTTTTATAGAATCATAGCATCACAGAATGGTTAGTGTTAGAAAGGACCTCAAGATCTAGTTCCACCCCCCTGCCATGTGCAGGGACACCTGCCATTAGATTAGGTTGCTTAAGGTTCTGTCCAGCCTGGCCTTGAACACTGCCAGGGATGAAGCATGGTAACATTGGAGTGTTATCACACTTGTGTGGCAACATTGGAGGCTGAAGGAGGAGGGAATCTAAGGGAAAGGATGGCTGATTCCTACCATCCTTCCAGCCCCAGGGAGCACTCCTGGGGCAGTGCTTGCCCATTCTTCCCATCTCCCCCAGACGGGACCTGTCATACTCATCCCATTTTCTTCCCAGGCTTGGGAAAGAGTCAGTGGTGTTAAAACACTCTATGCCATACCCAGGCTTGCTCCTTTTCAGGACAAGAGCTTTCTCCAGTTAGCACTATATAAAAAAAAGCCTACTGTAAAATGCTTTTTTGAGTAGAAAGGTTCTCACACTGTGTGCACACAGTGAGCACACCATACATAAGAATAGCTTTATAATTTCATAAAAATCCTCTGGCTCCTGACAAAGCCTTGCTGGGTCATGCTTGTTTCAGGCCACTGCAGCAAAGTATTTAAGTCTCAGGCTGTTTGATGTTACTTCCTTCCTAACACTTCAAACCTATTTTACTTTCAGGTCAAATAAAAACAGGTCACTTACTGTTCATTAGAACTAAAGTATGTGTTACTAACATTCATAGAGAGTCGGATGTGATTCTTTCAAAGGGAAATGTCAGATGATCCAGAAGGTTTTGTGTATATATTTTTCTTTCAAATGCTGGTTTTCATCTGACCTTCACCTGTGGCAATTCTCTTTGTGCCAGTAAAGTTTCAGTGAAAAGAGTCTGAAACAAGTCACCTGGGGACTTCACCAGAATGTGTTATCCCTATAGGAGCAGACAACTGAGTCTAGTCTTTGTGACTCAGGCAGTGGTGATCTGGGAAAAGGGCACCAATGCTTCAGCAGAGCTTTTGAGTCTCCAGACCCTTTGAAGATTTTATTTTGAAAACACAGCAAAGATGTAATGTGAGAGAAACATTCCAGTTAGAGAGACCTGAATAGGTAATTCATGACAGCTGAGTACAGAGGCATCTTAGTCATTTGGATTTTACAGCCTGAAATCCCTCCTGAAGAACTGCACCTCTAGCCTTTCAAATCAAATGCTGCAGCATGCCCTATCATCCCCTAATGAGACACCATCCAAAACCCCCCAACAAAATGGAAACGGGAAGAAAGACAGAAAAGACCATGATTCACATGCGAATGATTGGTTAGTAGTGGAACTTCAAAAAGGAACTAGAGTGGGTGACAAATTGAATGTGTGCCAGCAATGTCCCATTGTGAAAAAGGCATACTACAAATTAGGATGCATGAACAAGGCTATTGATCTTAACACGCCAAATACTCCTTCCTCTTTGCTCCACATAGTGGGCACTTGGCTCTATCTGGCTCTGGGCACTGTGCTTAAAGTACAGAAAGGTGTGTGTGGAAGAGTAACAGGATGATCACAGGGATCTCTCCATGTAGTTTTTTAAGGACTTGCTACATACACCTCTGGTAGGAGTAACATGTATGACTCTGGTTTCCTAAGGCAGAAGAAGGACAAGATGGCCTCCAATAGTTCCTTCCAACCCACAGCATCCAGTGATGCTATGAAAAACACTGGACTGGAGTTCTCTTAAACAGCTTATTTAACATGAGGCTTTATTTTGTAGATTAGGATGAGTAAAGAACAGTAATTTCCATGCAATCCTTCTGTTTGAAACTAGTACCTAAATGAAAATGAAATGGTCCAGGCAATTGGGGATTAAGATGTTTTTCCAGTTTTGAGGCTGCTTTCATATGGTACAAGTGAGCAGAGAATCTACCAGCAAACCCTGGGGGTGCATCGATCTTAATGACATTTCACCCTTGTGTCTTTTCCCTAGATGTTCAGCTGAGAGGTACGAGGAGAGAAAAAATATCCTCTTGACACTAGTTATTTTTCTTTGATGTTTGATTAGGCATGCTTGAATTTCTTAGCCTTTTCTATGCTGGAAGCATGTTGGTGTGCCTCCGTGTTGCAGGAGCTAATATATGCTTGAGAAATGTCTATCTGCTCCCCTGCCTCCCTTTCTTCCCTATCTTCTATTATGGAATCAGCGTTACACAGCATGAGTCCATAATTATTTAATATTATTACATATGTTTCACAATATGGTGCGCTTATCATAGCTAAACTACCAATCATCAGGATTCAGCAATGATAAAGTGTATCTTTTACTTGAAACAAGTTTTAATTTGAATCACAAATTGTTTCCTGTCTGATTCATCAGCAGTGTGCTGATGTCCAGGAGTGAATGACTTTCCAATTCAAGCTCTACAATACTACCTGCTTACTGATGTATAATGCACCCTGTAGGCATTTCAAGACTGCAGCAGACAATTCCACAGCACGCAATATTATTAAGATGAGGTGATGCTTTATT
>JAOEHX010020525.1:0-24305 GCA_025448015.1 Bolborhynchus lineola | reverse complement strand
CTCTTCAGAGAATCATAGAATGGTTTGGGTTGGAAGGGACCTTAAAGCTCATCCAGTTCTAACCCCCTGCCACAGCCAGGGACACCTTCCACTAGAGCAGGTTGCTCAAAGTCCCTTCCAACGTGGATTTAAAAACCTTCGGGGATGGTGCATCCAGAACTTCTCTGGGCAACCTGTGCCAGTTTTTCACCACCCTCAAAGTGAAGATCTTTTTTTTCCCAACACCTAATCTAAATCTACAATCCTTCAGCTTGAAGCCATTACCCCTCATCCTGTCACTACCTGTCTTCAAGAAATCACACTGCAAGTGGTGCAGCCCAGTTTTCTGGGCTGTGAGTGCACACTGACTGCTCATGTTGTATTTCTTGTCAATCAACACTCCTTCTCTTCAGGGCTGCTCTCCATAAACTCTCCACCCGACCTGAAGCTATGCCCTGACCCAGGTGGCAGACCTTGCGCTTGGCGGTGTCAAGCTTCATGAGGCTGGCACTGGCCCCCCTCTCAAGCATGTCAAGCTCCCTCTGGATGACATCCCTTCCCTCCAGCATGTCAACTGCACCACGCAGCTTGATGGAGTCAACAAACTTGCTGAAGGTGCACCTGATCCCACTGTCCATGTTGCCAATAAAATCAGTGAACAGGACTGGTCCCAACACAAACCCCTGAGGACCACCACTCATCACAGGTCTCCCCTTGGACATCGTGACATTGATGACAACTCTGAGTGTGACCATCCAGCCAACTACTAATCCACTCAGTGGTTCACCCATCAAATCCTTGCCTCTCCAACATCTTTTCTGTCAAACTTCTGTGTGCTTCTCCCTGGGACAATTCAAAATAACCGAGTACTTCTGCTTTATGTTTCAGCTTTAGACTCTGCAGATGCCGCTGGCTGCATGGCCCCACTCTATTATTGATTTAAATCTCAGTATTTCTCAAAACTGCTTACACCTCCTCAAGGACTGATTAGGAGTCCATTAACTCCCAGCAAAATTAACTACTTATCATGATAAAGATAAATAGTCTGGAGAACAGCTAATCCAATCTCTTATATGGAACAGGAACAAGTATATAAAACCATCTTCACTATTTCATGTCACACCTGCTCTTAAAACTCTCTAATGAAGAAAGTCCCTCAATGTTACTGTACTGGCAATTCATTAGTTTAATACATTCCTTCATCATTACAATTCCTGTATAAATAAACAACAGTTTTTTCCTCTTTTTCTCCTTTGGACCATGGAAAACAATGAAGTCCTCTCTACAAAAGAAAAGATTGATCATTGATGGTTGGTTTCCTCTGCTTATCTACATTTGTCTACGCTTGTCTACACCTGTGTTAAGGTATATTTCCCGACATTTGACAGAGTATTTAAGTACCAACTGAAGCAGAATAATTACTTTAGACCTATCTGACAGTCTTATAGTTTTTTTCTTAAATATATTTTAGCTTACTTGAAAGTTATGCCAATAAAGAAAAGCAGAATAGTTACTTTTGACGTCCTAAAATCCCTAATAATCTATTTGTATCTACAATTCACCTCACTTGCAATGATATCACATCAAATTAATCTGTATCAGAACTTTGGTTTGGATGAGGAACTGAGAAGTGGATTTCAAGGCATTTGTGTTTATTGTGCTTTTTTTTTTTTTTTTTATCATCAGAGAATATACACTGAATTCTCCTAGAATAAAACTTAGAATGAAAGCTTTGCCCAGGAGCACATTTAAGCACCAGCACTTCAACTGGCTTTAAGATTGCAGAAAGGAATAATCTAGCCCCTCCTGGAAACACTTTTTTTTGTTGACTTTGTGTTTTCAGCATTTTCTCTCAATCAAAATCATTCATCCTGGGCTGCACTACTTGTTGACATGAACACAGCTATTTTGGACTTCTGCTTGTTTCAGGCATATAGGCAAGTTTGTATCAGCATCCTCTCCAGTCTGAAATAATCCTACATCAAAGCTCCACTCAGGATCCATGTTTAAGTGACTTAATGTTACAATGGAAGTTGATGGCAGAATGGTGACTTGAACACAAATACCCCAAATTATAAGCCACTAGCTCATCCTTCTCTCTGTCACACTAGCAAATGAGACTTTGGGCAGGGGGGTGGGGGGTGGGTTGCATGTGTTTTGTTTTTCAGCCCTGATGCTGTCAGATAAAATCAGGTAGTCATATCCCACATGATGATCTGCTATTGCAGGGAATATGCCTTGACTGACGTAGGCTTTTCATATGAATTAGCTTTACTGTAATCTTTCTCACTGTCGAGGAGAACTTCCTCACCCTTTTTTAAGTATTATTAATTTTGGTCTACTTTCTATATCAGGAGACCAAGATTCAGTTATTTGAAAGAATATTTTAATCAAGAATCTGCCATATACACAGTTGTAGTGGACCAACTTTTTTTTAGCCAGGTACTGGTAGGCTGTTGCAATACTAATCTGATTTTATAATATAATATAAGCTGGAGGAAAAGAAACATTAGCGTTGTTTGTCAGAAAGAGTGATCTTTATTAGCTCTGACCTTTCTCAAAGCCAACACAATAAAAAGGTGAGTGCCATTTTTACACTTGCAAAGATTAGTTTTGCTTACAGTAAGCAAAAGATGAGTCTCTCAAGGGGGGTTCAAATTCTCATTGGAAATAATTGAATCTCATTACCAAGCATGCTCTGTGAAGCTCTTATGATTCGCCTCAATTGACTATTAAAAGCATGTCCCTACTTAGAGCACTACTTTTCCAACCTCTGCTGCTACATAGTACTAGTGAATTGACCTTTTGTGAAGACTTAAAGTGCCATGTAATTAACTTTTTTCTATGTACAGAGTTAAGACTTAATGAAAGTCTGAGGTTAAATGTCAATATGTCCTTTTCAAGCTTTCTCATATTACAGTTTTTGGCTTTCAGATGTTAATGATACACTTTCTGTACCCATTTGTTTTTAAAAACAAAAAAAACATAGCAAATTTGCACCGCAGTGCATAACACAGTCCAATTCCACTCTCCAAACAACCCCAATCATCAACGAATAGCTCTGAAATGCAAAGCAATAAGTTGTGTTGGAGGTTATTTTAGGATCCTGATCCAAAACCCATTGAAGTGAAGGAAATGTATGGTTCTTGAGGTTGCATGGTTTCCACATATGCAGTCCAGGACAGCTTCTCTCTATCATCCACAGCAGCTGTGTGAGACCTCTAGATGGTTATCAATATCTTTTTGCAAGGCCAGTAGTTGATTTGCACACTTCTGAAGCAAAGTGATTACCCTAGAAATAGTCATGCATAGATAGCAATTTCATCAGTGGTTTAAAGTCTTATTAATTGGTTGAGTGAATATTCTTTTATGCATATCTGAGTGATACTCGAATCTCCCATTTCTCACATCATTTTTTCCATTCAATTTCAAGATCTCTCCCTGACTGTAGTATTTATAAGGTACAAATGGGTACGAATGCTCATATGTTTACCAGAGCACTCTTGGTTCAACTGGGAACAAGTAGAAACCAACATAGTGAGAGTTGCTTCCTCTTGTCCACCACAGAAGCTGAATGTATTTCTTGCTTGAATTAGACCATAAATATTAGCTTTTAAACTGCAGATATTATTGTGCTCTCAGCATCATATCAACTTAATAAACCCCCTGTACCCAGACTGTGATGCTTAAGTTGACATGAGCAGAGTTTAATAGACAATTCTAATAAGGACAATGAAGAAAGATCATGTTTCAAGGACAATTTTGCATATTTTTTTTTGCTAAATTCCAATGACTAATACATTTAAAGCAATTCTAAAATCCACATGTAACTGGAATTAATGAAAGCCGCACTCCTATCTTACTAGCTGGTCCTCCTCACGTATTTTATAATCTATAGCAGAGATTTTTAGTTACACCTCACCTTAAAAAAATCCACAAAAACCATGCTGCAGAGCTTGCCAGACCACAGCCAAACCCAGTTTTTCATATGCATCAGGACAGCAATTCAGAGTATATACAGAAATCAGGAGCAGGGAGTTGTTGCAATGAACTATTTTAAAGCCAGCTAGGAGGCAACAGGATATAGGCCAGAGAGCAAAGTGTAGACAGTGGTCTTCTGAGTCCCCTTGACTCCATAGAATGAAGTGACCTTCTGAAAAAAAGAAGAAATAAAAGGAAACAGATTTCTGAAACCGCTAGAAAGGAAATCTTAAATTGCATGGAAATTGCTTCAAATACCTTCTAGCCCATGGTGCCACAACATATGAAAAGGCCAATTGCTTCAAAATACAGCTTTCCGTGTTTCCAAGGAAAACGGCTTTTATTATAAACAGCAGAGGAGAAGTGTTTTTGAAAACCTTTACAAATACAAAACTCACCCACCTGTCTCCAGCATATGAATCACGTCCCAGCAATAATTATGAAGTCTTAGGGAAAGAATATTGCAAATTATAGCTAATACATTGCTTATTGGCTCCCGGAATTGCAGCATCCAGAGGGACGTTGACAGGCTTGAGGACTCACTGCTCATCATATTATCTTGTGCCCTGGAGCCAGGCTGCGAAAGCTGAGCTGGTTCAGGCTGGAGAAGAGAAGGCTCCTTTTGGGGAGATCTCAGAGCAGCTCCCAGCGCCTAAAGGGGCTACAGGAAACCTGGAGAGGGACTCTGGACAAGGGCTGTAGGGACAGGCCAAAGGGAATGGCTTTAACTGCCAGAGGGGAGATTAAGATGAGCTCTTGGGCAGAAGCTCTTCCCTGTGAGGGTGCTGAGGTGCTGGTACAGGGTGCCCAGAGAAGCTGTGGCTGCCCCAGTCCTGGGAGCATTCAAGGCCAGGTTGGACACAGGGGCTTGGAGCAACCTGCTCTAGTGGAAGGTGTCCCTGCCTGTGGCAGGAGATTGGAACTGGATGAGCTTTAATGTCCCTTTAACCCAAACCAGTCTGGGATTCTATCATTCTGGGTTAGAAGACTTTGGACATCCAGCACCTATGTACTAGGCAGAACACAGTGTCTCATGCAAGAGGAATCCTATGTCCTTCCTTCTTTGAGAAAGAAGTCCATCCAGTTTGAAGCTTATCACTTTCTTCTGACATTGAGCTTGATACATCTAATGGTTTGGCTTACAGTTTACATATTACCTGTGCATTTCTTTCTGTTCTATACAAATAATCATGTCAATGGTGAGAGTGAGTAAATACTAAGGACATAGGCATTCTGCAATCGTTATTTTTGGACAGAATCTAGGGAGATATTCCATGCCATATGAAGGATTTGATGGAGACATCAACTGCAACACTAAAAAGCAAAGAACGTAATTAATAATTGAAGGATTCTTTTCCATTCTTCCCTGATTCCATTCCCCAAAGCTGAGATGAAGCTTTTACATTCAGTCTAATCTCATTCAGTCAGTAGTTAAATACCAAGCCCTCCTAAACCAGGTAATAATGATGAGGTTACAAATTCTGAGACAGAAGGTATCTGTTAACTTTCACAACAAAATGACAGGGACAGTTAAACAGAAATGAAAGAAGTGCTCATGTCAAAGATGAATGCTGCATTTTTAGATGCAAGGTAAAGGAAGTTTATATTGCATCAGAAAAGATGTGTGCAGTTCTGGTGTCCTCAACATAAAAAGGACATGGAACTGTTGGAACAAGTCCAGAGGAGGCCCCAAGGATGCTCAGGGGACTGGAGCACCTCCCGTAAGAAGACAGCTGAGAATGTTGGGTCTGTTCAGCCTGGGGAAGAGAAGGCTGCATGGAGACCTCAGAGCAGCCTTCCAATATCTGAAGGGGGCCTATAAGGATGCTGGGGAGGGACTCTTCATTGGGGATTGTAGTGATAGGACAAGGGGTAATGGGTTTGAACTTAAACAGGAGAAGTTTAGATTGGATAGGAGGAAGAAATTATTTACTGTGAGGGTGGTGAGGCACTGGAATGGGTTGCCCAGGGAAGTTGGGAATACTCCATCCGTGGCAGTGTTCAAGGCCAGGTTGGACATAGCCTTGGGCGACATGGTTTAGTGTGAGGTTTCCCTGGGCATGGTAGGGGGGCTGGAACTGAATGATCTTAAGGTCCTTTCCAACCCTGACTATTCTATGATTTTATGATATTCTGAGTTTCTGGAAGTGTTTGGCTTTGTGTTTGGTTTCTTTTTTCTTATTGCTTTAATCAAACAAAAAGTCCAAATGAAACAAAAATCTTCAGGCATTACTATCTATCTATTTTTATTTTCTCAGAAAAGACATATGAATATTAACGTTTATCTTCTAGCAGTTAAAAAAAAATGTAAGCAGCAAGTGCCTATAAGCATAGGACTTCTATACAGAGATATAGTATGTACAGGCATTGTAAACTCAGACTGCAAAGCAGACAAACCAGGTCAGATATAACATAAGTGCAGTCAAGGAAGCTCTCAGCACATACTGTAGTCTGACCCTTTTTTATTCCCATTTACCTACTGAAGATTTGAACTTTTTAAGGGATAACCCTGAGTTGTCCCATAAACTCTTCCAGTTTTTCACCAATAAATCAAACTTTATTGTCAGAAATATTTGCTTTAGGACCATGTTGCATCAAAAATAACAAAAAATGCTCTTATTTCTGTGCTCCTGAAGGAAAACTGCTGTAGAATATTGCATCTTATTATCTTTATTAATATAGTGGAAATCTTCAAGAACTTCTTTTGAATGTCACTGATTCCTTATTTGAACATGAATTATAAATGACTAATAAAGCTGTTGGAAGTGAACTTAAAAACCCAACTTGATATAAGTATCCTACAAGAGAAACAAGAAAGCCAGGTAGGGAAAAAATTATACTAAACATTATCTCTGACAGAGCAATTTTCATCTCTACATGTGAAAATTCATTACAAAGGAAGTTAATTATCATTATTACCACTTTCCTTTCAGATTGGCAAGCTTAGGCAGAAAAAAAGATTATATAACTCAACAGACATCCAAGCGGAAAAGTAAGGGGAAGAACCTGTGTCTCTCTCTGAATACCTGCCTGTTTGTCTGTAACTCAGCCAACCATGAAATAACAGAATGAGATTTGGGGAAAGGAAATGTAGCAGTCAGCCCATCACAGCACACATGTCAAAGCATGTCCAAAGTGGCCACCTTTACTTATACCCCTCCATCTTTTCTATGCCTGAAGAGCCAGCTGAAAGAGGAGGCCACAGGGGCTGGTTTACAGTGTTATATTTAGACCAATAACTTTCAATAAAACTTTGCAGATAATATTCAGAAATGAAATAAAAAGACTTATTTTATGAATTGTTAGTGACTTTCTTTGTGCTATATATAGCTTCCCTTTATATTACACTTCTAATGTGCAAAATGTTCTTGACTGTGATTTTAAATCAGTTGCGGCATATCTCTAATTTCCCCTGCACAATTTCATGATGTTGCACAGGTTAAGAGATCGAAAGCTACATATGAAAGGATAGAATACACCTACTGGCTTTTTTCCTGCAAGTTCAGCAGTAATACCTTTTCTTGATGCTGTTCTTTAGACAAGAGAATTGTTTCTTCTGAGATTAATAGCACCCAATAACACAAAGCCACAAGTACAGGCGATATCAGAAACTGCAGACTCCCAAACCATCCTGGTTCTGCACATTTATGTTTATTCCTTTGCTTTTCACTGCCTTTTGTAGACTGGGAATTATTCATAGTCTAGTTACAAAAGCAACTTTTATTCTGCAAAGCCATGAAATGCTGTGGTCTTCTAAAAACTTTCAGAAGCCAAGAACTGTGGGTTTTTTTTTTCCCATTGAAGTGTAGTTTCAATGGAAGTCTTACAATTAAGCACCAGTTTGTAAGCAGACCTTGATTACATCTGCGTAAGTCTGCCTGTGAGAAGAGACACACTGTAGAAGAGATTTACATTAACCCAAATTTAGTTTGTTGCTAGATCTCTTCAGAAGAACTCTCTTTGCTTCACTTGGTGTCCCCTCCTGAGGAACTTCCCTTTCCAGCTTTCTTTCCCTCTTTCTCTGTTTGCCTTTGTTTTCCTTTTCACCTGTTTTTCATGTCTTCTTTTGTCCCACCATTTTCTCCTCCTCTCATTCATCTCACTGACATACTTTCATTAACATCACACCACACACTGTCAGATGGCATGTTGCCACGGCTCATCATGTCATTAAAGCAGTAGCAATACTTTAAATCTTTGCTTTCTGTAAAAACTTTTGTGAAGAAAAAGTTCTTGTGTTCTGAGGGAACCAAATTGCTCTGTAAACTCTGTCATGACTTGTGTGCTCTGATATATATATCTGCTGATACTACTAATACTTGCAAGTAACACAAAATACTACTGCAGATTCAGATCTTGGAACAACCCTGGAATTGTCCACTGTATGAGTAATAATGTTCCATATTCATGTTAGTGCCATGGAGGTCACTTGGGCTTTCTCACCACTTTCTCTTAATCCAGGTCTTTTTTGGAAGAAGCAATGAAAAATTATCAGAATAAGCTAGCTGATGATAAGAAGCTGGACAGCTCGAGCTCTCGTCACATCAACTGAGCATCCAGCCACTTTCATCATCAGACTGAAGCTAAGCTTTACTCCGTTTCCTGTTAACAACATTTATAAGCTCCTTAAACACTCCGAGGTGTACAACAGAGTATGATTTTGAGAAAGGCACTTTTCAAATTGTGTCTTGCTACAAAACAAGCAGCTTAGAAAGAGTTCTGCAGTGACTTTGGTATTCAATATACTGCTCTTGTGAGCAAAGACTTTTGATTAGAAAGTCTTATTAATGGGGGAAATCATCTGCTCCTGAGAGGACTCAAGCTTCAGGAGCAAATACTTCGAAAGGTAACAATCTATAAAAGTTTCACTATTCAGGAGTTAAAACCAATAATCCTTTATTTCATTATATTTCACTACCTTGACCTAGGCACACACAAGTTCGGTTGTTTGTTCTCTGATGGTGTCAGCAGGTGACATTTTAAGAACAATCTGAGAAATAAATTCACTCTTGCAGGCCCCTACCAGTAATTCCTATAGGTCATTCAAAATAAGGGCACTTTTGAGGGGTCTTTTAATTCAGTTTTATTCTGGACCTTATCCTCTAGCTTCATGTTCCCACCTAGGTAACACAGTACTTCTACAATAGGGGAGAAATATTTGAAACATATTGACAAAGGTATTTTATGCTTCTCATATATTCTAGCTACCACTAGCTAACATTTGTGGACTGTATATCTGCTGTCGAGAGAGAGTACGCATTGGCAGCAGAAGAACAGTGACATCGTGTTGAAGAATTTGGAAGAGAAGGGGAGCTTTGTTGCTTTTAAAAAGCAAGACAATCACCTAAAGGATATTTAAGCTAATTAAATGTACCATTTGGGGGAAAAATTAACCACTAGGAAAACCATATGGATAATTATAAATGAGATTCAAATACTAATTGTACTAACAGAAGTTCACTTAAATTTCACAATTTTATCGAGCCTATGTGAAGAATAAACATAGTCTGTACTTTTAGAAGGTAACAGCATTGGCAGCAAGAAGTTCACAACCCCAGTCCAACCCTCACTGTTCACTGCTTCCAATTTACTCATCTCAGCGAGGCAGTTAACCACAAACCCACAAACAGCTGCATGGGCACAAGAGAGACTGAGGCAAACAGCATCACAGGAAGACAGGACTGTAGAAACATGCTAAACTGTCTTTGTATGCCAAGTGAGAATCTTGTAAAACTATATCCGAAAGCTGATCTATAGAGGAATTTCAATTATGGTGATAAATTGTCTTTACTAACACAGTGTGCCTGCCTGCATCCTGACACAAAGCCTGTGATGCTGAGCTAACTATACACCTCATAGTCTGATTCAGAAAAGACAAATGTTACACACAAGAGTGCTATCATAAATCCTCCACTGTCTCCTGAGCACATTCTGAGGCTCTGTTTATATGTACTGGGCTGGAGTTAATTTTCTTCAGAGCAAACATATTCATTTCCTATGAAGAATTTCAGTAAAAGCAGTTTTCCCATTCTGTTTTGTACATGCACTGCATGTCTTCAACCAGTCACTCAAACTCTCCTTTTGCAGAAGGATTCATGACCAAGTTCATCAGAGCAGTGATCTTCCATAGCAAGTGCAATGATGGGCAAGATGATCAGAGCAGGAGCTTTGAAACTTTCAGACTGCACCATTTTAGAAAAGAAGAAACTATATTCATTTTTGATATTTTTAAGTGACAGTACTCTTGGTAGTGTGATCTGCAGAGATCCTGGTCCTTCCACTAGTGAGGTTAGATTTCCTTTGGTAGACCTCCCCAGGGGCCCTTCAAGCAATGGACTTCCTTGGCTGGTGTTTCTATATGGCATAAGGCTGGTTGTAATCACTCAACTTCTGTACCTCATTAAACCACTGAATACTCACAGAAAGAGAAGAGAAAATGAACAGAGTGCCTTCAGGCTCTTCATCTGAAGACATCTATAAGGAAAATCATAATCTTAGGCCCCCATATAAAGATACAACAGACACGTTGTCACATCCTAAAGTAGAAGTTTAAAAGAGACCAGGTGAAAAATGTATTTCAAATTCCTCCTTAAACAGCCCCAAAGCAAGTCTGCTTAAAAATCAGAGGTATTTTCATTCTACATGATAAACTATATTTGATGAATGACTGCATTTTATTTACTGAGAGGATCAAATTATTTGGCTGAACTTTAAAAGCAAAACCGTATCTGATGGCTTGTTTTAAAGCCTTGCCCAGAACAGCAATTAAGCTTTACAGAACTGAAGTCCTTCTCTAACAAATATCCCTGGGACTCCAGTTTGCACTGTACTGAATTGCGGGCTTAAACAGCGGTGCTTTTCTGAACTGCAAACTGAAATCCAAGTGCTCCTTTAGGGTCAACATCTCCCCTATGTAATGTGTCAGCATTCACGCTCAAATTCAGCAACAGCTCAGTGTATATATACAGTAGCAAGGGCAAAATTGAACCTTGTATGAGCACTGTGAATCATATTTAGTGCAATATGCACTGATTCAAATAGTAACGCTTCATTATCAGAAGAATCTGAAACATGGATTTGAGTATTTATCTTGATCTTTGTATCTTGTGTAAAACCAAGCGTCAGCTCACATACCATGTTCAAACTTCACTGTTTGTGTTATTCAACCACTGAATGCAGTTATAGTTCGAACCTATTCTCTTTCATCTGCATTACACTCATCAGGAGAAAAATATCTGGGGACTCATGTTTATGTTTTTCTCCGCCACCAGCTACTTTAAAAACAAATATTTCCCCTAGATAATAAAACGAAAACAAAACAAAACAACTTCTAAACACTTTTAATAGGCAAAAGAACAATGCACCATTTTCTGGAAGACTGGCACTAAAAATCCCATAGTAAGCCTCAAAATAAGGCAAGATTTGTATATGAAGTTATCTATTTTTTCTTTTTAATGCAGTAGGATCAGAGTGTCAGGGTATCCTGACACATGTTCTGAACTTCTAGAAAGGATTTCACAGTTTGGAGGATAGGGAGGTTAATGGTTTCTGATAAGGTGTTACTACACTGCAATGAGATTTTGTTTCTGTTTTTTCCAAACCATCTTAAAACAAAAAATACCCACATAAGTGGTTTATATTTTAACCA
The DNA here is from genome assembly GCA_025448015.1 of Bolborhynchus lineola. Classification (NCBI taxonomy): domain Eukaryota; kingdom Metazoa; phylum Chordata; class Aves; order Psittaciformes; family Psittacidae; genus Bolborhynchus; species Bolborhynchus lineola. Next base: position 12,697 of record JAOEHX010020525.1, on the reverse strand, counting down.
ACCACTGCTCTTGAGATGTTTCTACAAGAGTAGCTAGCTCTTCCATGTGTCAGAAAATACTGACATTTTGACAGCCTCTCCATTAGTTTCCTCTTACCATTTCCTTGAGTCACGATGGTTTTCACTTCATTCCATAACTAAACCATAGGGATTAAATAGGTTCTTGCCAACAATTCACCTATGTATTGACCTGGCGCTCGCAGAATCTTTCCATTTCTGATCAAACCCTCCAAGTGACAGAAATGCTTTCACCTTCTATTAGAGTCTCTGCCAGTGACCCCTTAGCATAACCTTCAGAAACAAGCATTTTATCTATAGTTTGGATTTTTACAGCTTTCAGCTCCCAGACATGGGATTGGGTCTCTTGAAGGACATCTTTTGTCTTCTTCTATGAAAATCAGCTAGTAGAACCAACACACAATAGAGCTATCTACTATGTCAATAAAGTATTTATTTGGACATTGTTTCTCAATTAACATGATAAAGCTTTCTTACATTTATGGTGTCATGTGAATGCCTGCCAGTGATGAAGAGAAACGATAGCTTGATCGTGGCTTCTAGAAGTCTACATGGAGAAATACTTTATATAGCAAAGGGGTTTTAAAACTAGGAAGGAGATGAACTAATCTAAGGGTTTTTAATCTAGGAAGTTTTCTTTATTTAGACACTGTTTCTCAATTAACATGACAAAGTTTTCTTTACATTTATGGTGTCACGTAAATGCCTGCCAGTGATGAAGAGAAACAGTAGCTTGATTGTGGCTTCTAGAAGTCTACATGGAGAAGTACTTCATATAGCAAAGAGGTTTTTAATCTTGGAAGGACACAAACTAATTTCAGGCTATAGATAATGACAAGAGTTTGCTGGTTAAATTATTAAAAGCATATCATTCATCTTTCAGCACTTGAGATCAAGACTGAATACCTACTTCAACACATGGAAGTGTGCTTTGCTAAACTCTGAGCTTGAAAGGGCAATGTCTGGATGGTCATGTGTTCCTGTGCTGTCATCGAGGCAAGTTCAATAACCAGGATGGCCCCTTTTGATCTCAAACTGTTCAAAGAACAGAGCTACAGTGAAAGATAAACCTGGATGTCAGTATAACCTATATATATCCCTGTTAAGTTTTAATTTGTCAAAAAAAAAAAAAAAAAAAAAAAAGGGAAATAATAACGCTATTTTATGATACAATTAATTTTGAGTAGTATTGTTAAATTATCTAAGTCAGAATAGTGACTGGTAATTCCACACGTCCCTTACTGCATTTGCAATATCGACTCTTACTTGGTTTTAAGCAGCAAGAATGAAAGCTTAAAAATGAATTAAAAACACTCAATGCCAGTTAAGCCTGCTATTTAAAATTGTTTAAAAGGACCAAAATCTCCAGTAAATTCCCTTGCTTTGGAGCTCCTGCGTTAACTTGATGTGATGAACTGGGGTGAGATGTTGTGGCACAGAACAAAGAGTAGAGCTCCCTATGTACTGATTAATCTCACCAATTTATTATGAAATAGGTTACAGAAAAGAAAGATCAACAATCTCTGTTGTCTGTCTCAGTTCACATCACAGAGCATAATAAGTGCTGGATCATACTTATCTTTCTTTAATGTAAGATGAAAAAACTCCAGTGTTTTAGGGAAGATCACTGTTGGGAAGGAATCCTTCTTTGACTGAAAAATCTCATTTTATAAACATGTAGAAAATAATGTGAAAACTCTGATATTATGTGGACATTAAAACCTTCTCCGAACATAGAATTTATTGCATAAATATACCTAAATGAGAAGTATTTCGGAGGAGAGTTCTTCCCCAGTACTAGTAAACTCAAGAGTTAACAGATATGAGAACTGTTCCTTATGTCAACATAAAAAGAATATTCCTGAAGGGTCTGGTTCTCCCTCCCTCTGATCAATCCGCCTCTCTAAATGTAACACCTGATTTCACAAGCTGAACTAGTTTAAAGTTTGTAAAGTTTAAAAAGTTTTCAGAATAAGAAACTTTCAAAAAGTTGCAAATAGCAACCAAAAGTAATCTTAGGTGAGTACCCTTCAATTTTATGTATTCAGGAGTTTTCTAGGCACTTGGAATGACAGTTCCGGAAATCACAGTAATAAATACTGAAGAGAAAAATATTGGAAAAACCCCTCTGCCAGGGGCAGGTCAAAAAATAATTTCACAAACCATCAGCTCAAGATTTGAAAACAAAAATGACCATACCAAATCTGCACTATGAATCTGCTTCTGATTCACCAAAGTGAGTCAAGAGGAAATCCAAAGAGGCGTTATTTAACATACAAAGGCACAGAAGAAGAAACTATTTCATCTAAGTTTCTACAACAGAATTTGTGATATAACCTCTTCATTTTCAATAACTGCGTTCTTCTTTTCCATATTAAAACAGCTGTTTTCTGTTTCTATAGTTTCATTCTACAATTTCTGATAGGTCTTTCATCATACACTCATGTCAGACATTCGTCTATGTAAACACAGAAAAAAGCATAGATATATATATTTATGATTCCTTAAAACAGCTAATAGAAGGACTGAAAACAGCTTAAAATGTCACTACTTATCTCCCTAAATTTTTGCCACTATTTAAACATTACAATGTAATCTGGTTATTCAGTTGCCTTTTACAAAGAATTGCATACACTGAAACCTTTACCATACAGATATTTTGCATCTTGGAACAGGGAGACTAAGGAATTTCTTGATGAAAAATCAAACTCCACTTGCAGGAAGAGATGAGAGAATTGCTGGGACTATTACATATATGAAGCATTTTCAGTAGAGAATCTGATTTGTAATTCAATCCCTGCCAAAGAAAAGGATTATTATTTTTCTCCCCTTTTCCTTTTCATTTCTGACTAAAACCAGAGTATTTTTGCTTTCCTATTACTACTTCATGGTTCCACATCTTAATTTGCTAGCCATATGCTCCTCTGATCAAATTAGCAGATGTTTCTCCTCCTGAGCTCAGCCTGTAAATATCTCAGCAGTGTCAGAAGAGTTGTATGCCAGAAGCACTAAATACAATAGTGTCAGATAAAACCCTTATCATTCAAATTCCTATGTTATTTTTATTGTCTTTTCATAGCTATTATTAATCAAAACATATCAAAAATGAAAACTATAATTGTGGCCTCAGAATTTGAAATTCGTCTTGTTCCCACCATCTGATCCTGTTTATTATCTCATGCATTTTAAAACCAAAATCCTAGAGTTTCTTAACAGACCAGAGTCAGGCTTAGCACACTCCTTGGGGGATTGGTTTTTACACCATTTCTGACCTTGCATACTAGGCCTGTCACATCTGTCTTATCCCTATCAATACGCTAAAGTATGTATTTAACATTTCACCCCCATTTCTCTTCAACCTGTTTTACACCCTTTTGAGCCAACAATCTGTATGTAGCTGTAGTAGCTGGTTCACTGCATTATTTAGTTTTGTTTGCTTCATCGGCATGCTGGAGAGCATACTGATGTGCATGGCTGTCTTACAGTTCTAATTCATGAGCTGTATCTTTTCATGTGCATATTTTAGAGTCGGTGACTATGTCCTCAGGGATTTTTAAGTAATATTGTTTTCCAAAATGCTATTTTTTTAGACATCACAAATGAGTCTAAGAAACAGTAGTTCGTATACTTACGTACAGAAGATGAAAATTATGATGGTGTTACACCTTCAAACATCTTCACGTTTATCTTGAGTTACTGACATGCAGTACGAAACATCTTACCCCCAACTTCACTGAGGTTTTGCATTTAATTTCTCTGCATTTTGGATACTTTTCTACTGATGGTCATATTCTACAAATTGCAGTTCAAGAAAGCCACATTTGCTTTTATTTCTAGAAACACTCTTATTCCAAGACCATGAGGTGTGTACAACTGACAATATGTTTATGCCTATGATTCTCTCAGGGACTGGATTTTCCAGCTGCTATAAGGGATGCCACATCCCTTCCCTCACCTGTATCATAACCTGCCAGATACATTTGAACATAAATCATAGCATTATGTCAGGACCGTTTTAATCACTTTAAAGGTTCTACCAGCACCTATGTTTGGGTTTAAAATGTGCATGATAGATGGCAAGGATAACCTCAAAAGTGGCATGTATCATCATGATGCTTCAATCTATGCCATAGTTCTAAAGTCTACTTAGCTTAAAAAGTAAGATTAATACATCCAGAATCTAGTCTTGGACACATTTGAGTTTCTTTTGTAGTCCAGGAATGTTATAAGATTGTAGGGGGGAAAGAAAATAAAGGCAGATGGACCTTGATGGATGCAGGAGGACAACTAAGCAATGTTTCTAAGGGTTTCTGAAGTTCAAATTTTCTATAAGTAGTGACACCTCATTTCTTCATTCAAAAGCAACCCTGTTGCCTTCAGTCCCATTTGAATGCATCAGCAATATAGGTAGGTTTTATGTCTATGCTTATGTTAACCTTTTCCTGGTCATTTAGGTCTTATTAGCCGTATCTTCATAGATAACCAAGCTAACCCTTCAGTGAACATTTCTCTCTTGTTTAACTTTCTTTTGCTGGGTTTGGTTTTTTTGGGGCTTTTTCTGTTTGGTTATGGGTTTTTTTTAATTTGTTTGTTTGGGAGGTTTTTAACTCCATTATTGAGACAAACACAAACAAATCTGCCATCATTTGGTCATTGCAAACCAAGCAGATGGTAGAGAACCATGTTATGATAACGATACTAAGTTAAGACATCAACTTGTCAGCATAATCTTGGCAAAGTCTCTGTTTCAGAATCAGAACATGTCCTTCAAATCCTTATGTATATCTGTCATTTTTTATTAGTTGGGAGTTGAAGTCATCCCACTCTGACTGGGGAGGAACTACTGCACATGCCAATGGATAAATTCTTATACCTTTTCAAAACTCCTAACAGTTCTAAGTTTCATGAAAAAACTGTTCTGCTGGGTCACCATCTTACTTATTTGGATATTGTGGTAGGCTCAGGGAGCTGAACTGAGCTGAGATTTCTGCACATATTACAAAGAGTTTGAAAATCTTAATGAAAAGGCACATTTTTTCCCGCACCTCCATGTACCTCACAAAATAGAGCTCTGATCAATAATTAAGGATATAAGATTAGATTTGACAGAACTAATAAACAGCATTCATGTGAAAGGTGCTCTTCTTTCTTCATGGAATCATTAACGGCCCGAGATTTTCCTCCTCATTCATATGTACATCAATAATCAACCCACTCATGAAAAAAATCCAGCAAAGCCCAATATACAGTTAAATACACAATATTTCATCTATCACAAAAGATTCTACTTTGCTAGGAAGAGAAACCGTCAGCAAGCTTAGAAATGACAAATACAATTCAGTTTATTCACAGTGAGATGAGCAGTTCACTTTTGGCAGTTTCAGTTTGTTGAACTGAAGAAAATGGACACAGTTCCTTTCAAAGCTAAGAAATGTTATTTGACAGGTGATTAATATGCCAATCAAAATAAGCACATTAAAAAAAAAGGGGGGGTGGGACACAAAGATTGGGATTGGATGGATCAAAACTTTTATGCTATTTCTAACCTTGTAAGTCAAGGGTCAGAACTTGCACTCCACTGGGGATCAGATGGGTGACAAAGACCTGAAGTAACAATGAAAAATTGTGGGAGAAGAGTGGGTTTGGTCATCATGAGATTAATTCTTTTGACAAGCATAATGTTTTATATATCTTCAGTTTCACGGTTGAACATTTTTGGAGTAATTAACTTTCTACAATAAGGACTGAGGAATTCTCCAACCGTGTGTGCTAGACATGATAAAATGCACACTTCATAATCACAGGCAATTAAGAGGGTAACTATTTTAATACCAAAGGACTTGCATATATTTAATACCCCAAATGTAAATAAACACAAATAAGAAGTTTTAATTTAGTTTTGGTGTTCTCAGTCTCTTAAGAGATTGAAATCACTTCTTCCACTTCTGCGGTAGAAATGGAAGCATTTTAATGGTAATTTTATATCTTGCTATGAGCATTTCAGCTCTTTAATGACATGACCATTATGTAATTAATGCTAACTAAAATAGATCCCTCTAACTTATTAGCTGCAGATGGAAAATAAAATCCAAGGGATGATGCTGACTGACATACTTGACAGTCATGAGGTTAAAGGTTGGACTTGATGATCTTAAAGGTATTTTCCAACTTAGATGATTATATGATTTTATGACCTTGACCTAATAAGAGCCATTATATATTATCCACCACCTGATAACTTCCATCTACAGCACCTACATTTGATAACAAAATCAACTTTTTTTTTTTACTCATTTTAGTTACTAGCAGGGTCTTCATTTTCTGACATTCGCTCATCTGATGGCTTGACCATAACTCAACTGCTCAACAGCTGAGCTACCTGTATGCTATTAACTGACATCTCAGTTCACTTCTGATAGGGTTTGTTACTGAAATTCTAGTAACAAGAAGAAATACTTACCCATGCATCTATTTCTATACTAAAAGATTAATAAAAAATAAGACAAGAAAGCTGAAGGTAACTACACATAGATAAAATTATTGAACTATTGATGTAACTGGAACCTTACCTGAGGGCAAAATAGCAATAATGAATGTATTTTTACTGTTCCTATGAAGAACTTTTGATAGGTAAATAATGTCAAATTCTTACCCAGTACCATGAGTCAATGAGAATGCAGCTTACAGACTGGGTGAGGAGTACGACACATTGTAGGGTGCTGGAAATAGAGTCTTTGGCTTATACAAGATTCATCAGGGAATATCTAGGAGAGTATTCAAAGGTAGAGAAAGGGAGGGGTCAAGGTAAACAAATCTGGGGAAATAGAGGGAAACCAGGAAAAAGGGCTGGTTGCAGTGTCATGCCTGGTAACTGGTAAGTGCCGACTTTCCTGTCTTTGCATTGAGCTCAATATCTAGCTGCTTTCTTGGGTGAGGAGCTCTCTATTCTGCATGTGTGCATATGTGTGGGACTCATAAATGTCAGTGAATGTGGTAGGACCTGGAGTCATAGGGGCCCGCATGTCTGTGACACCAGTAACTGAGGTGACTGCAGCACATGCACATCATACAGGTGTGTATGTGTCTGTGGGTGATCACTAGCAACCATCAAGGTGGCAATTGAGGTTTAACACCTGCAAGCCTCGGTTGGATACAGGAGTGACCCAAGGGCTGCAGGAGGGACCAGGGGTCCCAGCCAGCAGCTGTAGGGTCTGGGGTTCAAATGAGAGACCTGTTTGCATGCACTAGGCACTGTGCAACTAGAGAAGAGGCAATGTAGTGAACACTATTTTGTAGTGTTATCTGTGGCCATTTAGCAGAGGGGTCCACAGTGTTTGTGTGGATTTGTGTACATGAGTCAAGTGGCCTCTACCAGCAGCTGCAGTGGGGCTGCATTCTCAGAAACTCATCTATGCAGGTGCCAACAAAAGGGGAGAGACACCCCCTTGAGCTTCTCTTTACTTGGTTTAGTTGTGAAAGCACTTCCTCTAGTAGACCAAGTGTCTATCTGCATATAACCGCAATACTTTCATTAATCTTTCTATGGTATAACTATAGTTTCATATAAACAAAAATTACAACCAGTTATTCCATGTACAAAGAGATACCTAATGACTGTAACATGCTGATGTAGTGTAGAGAAACACAAGCCTGGTAGGATAGCAGAGACCTTGAGAAAGGGAGACACACAGCATGGCACAGAGGAGCAAAAAATAAGAGATTGGCACAGGCTGGAATTAATGGCAGCTCACTCACAGTTGGTTAAAGAAATATAGATCTATACAAAACTGGGTTTTGGGATAACAAAGAGAATGAAGTCGTATCTGACATAGCTACCATACATAGCAAATTTGTATGTAATGTGAAGCTGCAGGCAGATGAAGAGGTAGGTGTAAAATCATATTAACTAAACATGAAAATGGACCCCAGGGCAAGGAAGAGGAAACCATCAACGTGAACATTGGTGGACTCAAGATACTATTTGCCACACCACCCTTCCCAACAACCACCACCAGAATTAAACTTCCAGTCCTGGGTTCCAGAGGAGCAGGGGAAGAGTAAGCACAATACCAGGAGAAAGCATAGAGAATGAGAAGCGTGCTTTAACTCCATAATTCCTTCTCTTTCTGTAACAGTTAGATCTCAATAAGGAACAATTCCTGGATTTGATTGTTGAAATTTCACTTATACAAACTATAAATTCTTGGGTTCATACCTAAAGTAAAAAAATGCCCTTGCTCTTTTCCCACAAACAAGATTTTCAGTATAACATTCTCACACGGAAGTTACTGCAATTACCAAATTACATTCGCTGGAATGAAATCCGTATTGTACCCAAAACTTGACACATGATTTGGGCATGATTTCCAGAAAACCCAACCAAAGAATGAAAGAGAACTAATCTTTTAAAAGCCCAGCAAGACACGGAATAGTAACCATAGGAAAAGCGCTCTAAGAGAGGTATTTCTCATGTGGTGCATCACTGATTTTAAATTTGATCTAGAGGCAAGATTTTGAACTCATCTTTAACTAGGCATCAATTTTATACATGTAATGTAGACACAAATAACTACAGATACTTCTTATGCTTCCTGTTATACAAGGAACCAAAATCAACTAAGTAGCTCATGTAAAGCACAGCAAAAGGAACACTAATATAAACAGAGAACACAATAACGAGTGAGCCATGGATAACAACAGGTTTAGCTCATTCAGACCTTTTGACACCGTGTTTTTTCACCTGAAGACAAAAGCTGCCAGTGTTTTGCTCCCACCTTTGAAAATAACTGTCAGTGGCAGGAGACTTAAGGTGCTATTTCTTATTTGAAATGCTGGCACTACTCATGAGCACGCTCTCCCATCCATTACACCAACAAAGTAAAAACGGGTGAAATGCAGAAGACAATGACAATTTCTTTAAAGTAATATATTTAATATATATTTCAGTTCATTAAGGGTATGCCAAAAGGAGTTATTCAGGATCAGTTTAAGGCCGATAACATTTTGTGAAAAGAGGAAATTGCTTCTTTGAATGCTCCTGCTTGGTCACTTGTCCCCATGTAAACATGTCCTCAATACTTGTTAAAAGTTATTAGGTCTCCACGTAAGTGGCAGCAACCCATTTACTCATCTTAGAACAGCTCACCTATTCAGTCCCAGTCAAGGATAGTGTTTTAGACACTTGATTGAATCTTCTGAGTAAACACAGACATCTTGTGCCATCAGAAATGCTCTTGCTTCCAACTGTCACTTAGAGGACGTGTAAGGAATCTTCCGTAAACCCAACGTTTTGTTTGCCAACCCATGTGAATACTCAGATACACCAGGATGCCCCTTAGCATACTTAAAAATGGCATTACATACCACTGTTTAGGCACCTGAATTACTCCCACATGGTCTTAAATCACTTTGATGGGAATGAATGACAACTGATACTGTCAGAATAAAGCCTCTTGAAAATGATTATTTCTGGAGCTGAATCCTGATTGTGTTCTCAGCTACAGCTCCATGCTTTAGGAAAGATGACAGTGAAATCACCAAAATTATGACAATAAGAACAGGATTGTATCTTGGAATTCTAAAATGATTATTTTCAGGATGTTTTCCTTCATAGGCCACTTCAGTTCTTGCTTTTCTGCATGTCAGCATATTGTTCTGAGTCGTAACTCCTTTATATCTTTTCATTTCTTGCAAGGCTTTCAAATAGTTCTTTTCCCTGCTCTTTTCTCTCCACAAGTACATCTACGTATATCTTCCAAGGCTATTATCTGCCTCTTTGCTTTCAGAGGTCTCTTTTATTTTTTTTGCTACTGAATTTGCTTCTTTCAAACATATTCTCTGCAGGATATTACACAGCAAAAGAAAAAAAGAAAACTCACATCACATATAGTAGGACCAGCAAGAAAAATGTGTGTGCCATCAGCTCACTGCACGCTCTTTATCAAGTACCTTTTACTATACCACGTGATATCAGTGTCAACATCTCCTAACTTGTATATAGATAGTCAGCTTACCGTAAATATGGTTTTATAGCCTCTCCACTGCAAGCGCAAAGAAATCACCCTAGATGTGGACTGGAAGACTGAAATTTCTATATAGGTGCCTATTCTTGCTGTAGTGCTGAGACAAGGGTTAAACAGACATGAGATGTAACTATTGCGTGTGTGCGTGTAATAATATGCTAGATTATTACTTTTGATATAATAGTAAAAACTAATGTTTTTGCTATTATATGTTAATATTATACCTACACTAATAGCCCTTTAAAATTTCCAGGAAAAATCAAAACTCGGTTTTATACCAGTCTGCATAAGCAAAAGAAGCCCCAAGTTTCCAACTCTACCCTTGAACAAAGTAAGAAAGAAAAACTTGTGAAAAAGAAAGACTTATGAGTTACCATTATATTCTGCAGTCAGCAACAAAGAACTTCAGAGTGAAGGATGTGAAAAAGGTGGACAAAATTTTTTTAAGTATATGTGAAAAAATATGTCATGGTTGAGAAACAAACATTGTTCTATCAACCCTGCAAAAACGAAGATGAGACAAACCTCATACCCATTACAACAGCCTAAACCATACTGTTAAAATAATAAAATAATGTTATTTAACAGTAATAATAATTTTGCTGAGTCTTTCAGCAGGAACCTGGATATGAGTATGCTTGTCCATCTGGTCTAATAACCGTTTCCTCCCTGAGGTATTAACACTTCAGCTCACTTCTCTTTCCTCCATTTTTGCCTGAAGCTGTGAACTGTGATAAAGTACATAGAACGGGGATTTTGTCCTTTCTTTTTCAAATATGGCAGGTTGACATGCACAACATGTGCACCTTCATCCACATTGATGGATTCATGTAAATGTTCATATATTAATCTCATTAATATCTAACTTGATAGCAAAAGTCATAACAATTTTTAGCAGTGCAAAATTCCTGGAAAAACTGAATGTTGAGCAAAAATAGACCAAGCAAAAGGCAACTTCATACATCAGTCAATTTAATGGAAATACGGTATTTGTCCTAGCCTCTACTGAAAGCTGCAATTGATCTTCTGCCAAAGTCAACACGGTGACAATTTTGCTTGAGGCTGACATTGCATTGCTACCTAATCCTTGTTTTTCCTTTCCTATCCCTTTTCATTCATGAGCTGTCACATTGGAATTATTCCTCCCTTAATCTTTTTATTGAGTAATAGTTGGTCATTACTGTGAAACGGTGAATTGTGGTTGTCTGGAAGTGAAATATCATTTCTTACTTGCTCTATTTTTCATCCAACCGATACATGTCTTTCCGTACAGTTGGGAAACAACTGTTCAGGAAACCCTAGCATAATCTGTATTTCATTCCAAAACAGGGATGTGGTCGCTATTTTGAGTATCTGTACTAGAGATCCCCTTAAAACTTCGAACTGCTCAGCCAAGAAACCCCAAAGAGCCTTGTGAGTATGTCTGTTTCCTTCTAAACATCACAGCACACCTGAAAGGGCCAAATTCTTAGCATAGCACTGGCAAACTTAATTCTCCTGAAATCAGTGAACTTATAATCATATATGCCAACTAGGAGATGGAAAAGCACCCCTTCTTATGCTACAGATTTCAGAACAGCAACATTAACTAGAGCAGATATTTTGAGTATCTTAGATAAGACCTCTGCATTAAAAACATGTATTTGTTGTTTGTATTAAAAGTAGGAAAGTATTTTCATCTTATCACAGAACTCCTTGTACCGACAACAATGACAGTCCATGCTGGATATGAGATTATCACATAAAAGATGTTTTAAAAAAAGCAGAATTGATGCTCTGTTGTCAGCCAATATATTCTGAAGAGTTTGCATGTGCCTTCTAAAGTAATGGACTCAATCAATATGAAAAGCTTGAACTACCTTTTTTTTAACACAGACTTTAACTAAATTCTGTTTTGAAGGGAAAAGAAATTCTTATCTTGAGAAGAAGTGCACAAAGTTAGATAGAAAAAGGGTGACAAATGCTTTTAATGGCAGGGAAGGTGTCTTAGGAACATTTTATCCCCTGCATCAAGCACATGCTAAGTGGTTTCAAGTTAGTCACTGTGACCGAGAGAGAGAGTCTGGAGTCAAGAAGGAAAAGAAGGAAATTACATGGTGAGACAAGTGTCCCAAAAGCACTTATAAATGATGTAAATTAATGCTGAAAGCTTCAGTAATAACCCAGGCCAATATGTCCTTTCACGCAGCTACTAGGAAAAGAGAACTTTTTGCATTGCCAGTTTTTTTAAATGTCACATTTGATAATAATGAAGAGGTGCAGGATTTACTGAAAATGCATAAATTACATCTCAGTGTAGAGGAATAGGACTTCTTCTGAATTGCATCCTACACAGGCCATAACAGTGCAAATTGTACAAAATGCTTAAAGCTTAAGCACAGTTGTGGGGCTTGATCTTTAAAGTGCATGAATCCTTCAGAAGAGTTTTAATCATAGAAGCATAGAATCATAGAATAGTTAGGGTTGGAAAGGACCTTAAGATCATCCAGTTCCAAAACCCCTGCCATGGGCAGGGACACCTCACACTAAACCATGCCACCCAAGGCTCTCTCCAACCTGCACTTGAACACTACAATCCCCAATGAAGAGTCCCTCCCCAGCATCCCTATAGGCCCCCTTCAGATATTGGAAGGCTGCTCTGAGGTCTCCATGCAGCC
>JAOEHX010020520.1:0-29818 GCA_025448015.1 Bolborhynchus lineola | reverse complement strand
GGGGAGGAAGAAGACAACTTTTCGATCCAGTAAAAGGGTTTTTATAACCGTAAGTCTTTGGAATTTTTTCTTTTACTGACTAAAATTTGGACAATTTGTGTGATAAAGAATCCCTGCATTTTCTGAACTTACCCTTCCACCATTTGATTCCATAAAATATAGAGTATAAGTTTTGCCTTTTCTCTAATGGTGGTTTTAGATGAGCGCAAAGTTGACAGTTTAAGTAGTGGCAGACAAGGTACTTCTGTGAGAAATGGGAGATATCAGGAGACTACATGAGAAAGTGGAGTTAAGTATAGATGAGCAGTAACTATGTAAACAGAGAAAGATAAATTCAGCAGTATTTTTCATAAGTGCCTTCAAAAACCTATTTCTCTTAAGTTTCAAGTGAAAGTGGGGAGAGGGGATGAAAACCAACCAGACTTTGAAGGTGAAAGAATTGCCTCCTCCAGGGTATTTCTGGCACCTGACACAGATAAACAACTCCAACTGTGGGATCCATCTCATTTACTTAAATCGCTCAGTATGCCTTCATACACAACAGAAAGGAAAAAGCCATGTCCAATGTATCTTCAGTATCAGGATATTTAAGTTAGAGAGGCAGTGCCCTACACACAGCTATTTTTCTCCAGTGGCAATGAAAAGAGCTTAAATAACTTGTATATGGACCTCCACACCAGAGGTATCTGAAATTATGTTGAACTCTCCACTGAAATTTACTTCCAAAGAGATTTTAGCATCTTCTAGCACAGATATCTCTCAAAACTCTCCATGCACATGAAACCCTTGTAGGTTTGCATTAGCTAGAGAATAGGGAAGTGGTTTTCCAGAGAGACTGCCTTGTTTTGTCATAACATTCTCATTTACAACTACACAAGTAAAAACTCATTACCATATATTAAGGGCTGCAAAATGTATGATATATAGCAGGAATTCACTTTCTGCCCTGTTACGAATTTGCTGTCTTTTATGAGGTTTCTGCATTTATCATTGTGAGAAACAAAGCAGAAACACTCATTACACACTTCCTACTTTTAGTCCTAATCAGTATCCTTTAATGCTTAGAACAAGTTTAACAGGCTGAAAATTATTTCAGGGAACCTCTTGGAACCAAAAAAAGACCATAACATTTAACAGAAAACTAAAACCTAACAAGCACCCTACAACCCCTGAGTGGGGTAAAAACCCTATGAGCTCATTTTCCATCCTGAACTGAAGCCTATTTAGAAAGGCCCAAGCACAACCAGCTTCCTGCTATCAGAGCCACACATTGTATGTACCTGAAAGCAAGCCAAAACGCACATTATAGACCAAGACACTCTCTTCCACTATCTACTAACCCAGTAATAAATCCTTTTCTCCTACAGAGAAAAACCTGCAGCCACTGAAAGCTGTCAGAGATCAATACATGCTAATGAACCTGCCAATTCCTAGCAGCTGCACATCTGGATCCAAGAGTCCAGGTACATACCAGTGAATAGCTACACAAGAAGCCTCATTTGACTAGGCATGCTAGACAATATCCATTTTTAATCAACTGAAGCTCTACAGAAGTTCTCTACTTCCATCTTCTAACATAAAAAAATCCCTTAGCTGGAAAAACAGAAAAGCATTCATTGCCATCTCCCCCAAGTAAAAGTTTTATTTAGAAAAAGTATTTAGACATGGGAACAGGTGTTCTGAATCGCTGGGCCTGGGGGTTAATTTTTTTGGGTCTTTTGGTTTCTTCTACAAACACGGCTGCTAGATTCTTTCCTTCTGCTTGCAAGGCTTTTTGCTGTTTTCCTGAAGGCAATCTGGGTAATATGAATGTTGGCTTTTTCTTTAGCCCTACCAATTGGCTTGTTACCATTTTTAACACACTACGCTGTTTTAACAGCTTTGTTAAAGCATAAAACCCATCATGAATTCTCTTACATCCCATGTTTAAAATGATCTCTAATTGAAAAAGTCTGCAGTTTCTTTCACCTAAACCCCATCAATACATGAAGTATATCTGAAATAAAATACAGTATTAGTAAATGATAAATTATTTAAGAAATTATGAATTGCCTTATACCATCTCATAATCTCAGCATTGCAAGTACTGTGCTGTACCAGAAAAGCTATACCACATACTCCATTTGCACCAGCAAACCCTGATATCTTGGAAAAACAGAGCTGTATAAGGACCTTTTTACATAACAGGCATTATTTGTTCAGCTGGAACCAAAAAGACTGCATGAACAACTGAGATATGAACTTGGCACACATGCCCTGAACTTTTTTACAGGACACAGGAGAATGTTCTACCTATAAAGGTTAATGAAAAAGAATGAAATGTGAAATTCTAGTCTCACGTTATTAAAACTATACTTTAAAATCTTTTCTTAAAAAAACCAACTAAATTAAAATACAGTGATTTAATGTGTAGGATTTTCGAGGGTATTTTTCCCCTACTTTGAAAACAGTAGAAGATTAGAATACACTGACAGAGCAAACACAACTATCCCTTGTTATAGGCAAAATACAGTTATAGGGAATCAGTGAAATAGCAGTAAAATTGTGTCAGGGAAGCATAGGAACACACTCACATATCAATGAATACATCAATCATAACTTCCTCACTCCCTGCAAGAATAAGATTTCTATTTTAACAAATATGCCACTCAGAAGCCACTGAGAGAAAAACCCAGTAGAATAAAAACACAAAACCTCAGTATACTAGATTCATCTAAACTGCTTGAATTTAATTTCAAGATTGGTCTTCTAGAAGACACATCGTTGACTTGGAATTTATAGACTCATTTTTTCACGTGACCATCCTAAAATTCAGAAAATCACACTGCTAATCTTTGGTTTTGCTTGTTCTTTATGTCAGATTGTTTTGCCTGCCCTTTTCTGTCTCATTAGTATTAAACCCAAAAGACCAGATGATCTTTTAGACACCTTTGACATACCTACAAGAAAACTCTTCCTAAATACCCAAATATTAAAGTGACACCTGCAGCAATTGAGACCTTTATATTATTTATAATACAAAGTTCTAGCAAGGCAATTCATGACAGCTGCTTAAGGTTTGAAACTTTTATCCTGGCAAAAAGATGGCCAGAATTTGTAGAAACTATAAGTACAGGTTTTATCACTTGAATGTTGCAGAATATAAAGTAGTACTCTAGCCTGCTGTAAGTAATCATATAAAGCTGTAAAAATACAAGAACCCTTTCTCCAACCACAATGCTGCGCCTCATGCTATAAAAATAGAGCAGGCATGCAATTTCTTTTTTCCAATAAAGCTAAGGGGCAATTTTCCAGGAGAAGAATTAATTTGGAATCTTACTAGAAAGACTTCCAATTAAAAATCACCAATTAAAGGAAGATGGCCTCAAGCACTTAGTCTCTAAACTGCCTGTCAGAGAAATGTGTCAGTGCTAATGAAAGCAATTAGTAACTGAAGATTTTAGACCACTGCTTCTGTGTACAAAAAGACTGTTGCAAAGGTTTTGAGGCACTTACCTTAAACTACAGAAGCAGTACAGTATTTTATTGACACTCAGAAGTCACAGTTTAGTAGTGTAATTAATTGTCTGTGGTTACTACTTCTAGTAGTGGACAAAGAACATTACTCTAAGACAAAACACCCCCAAACTTCAAGTTACTTTAATCAGAACAGCTAACAAACAAAAATCAAAGCAAGTTGTACAAATCTACAGAAAACATGAGCTTCAGGATAAAAATCTCACAATTTGTCAGCCTTAAGGGGTAGGTTTCTACACCAAGCTGGAGGCCATAATCAAGTTGTACTGGTTACATAGCCATTTTAATATGGTCGAGGACTCTGATTTAAAGTTACACACGTTCTTAGTTTTGGTTCAAGCTGATGTTACATTAGCACAAGAAAGCATTTCACAGTAGCTCAACATCTGCAACCCAAAACAGGTAGTAGCATTAGCAAACGTGAGTTTCTGAAGAAAACACACATGGTATGGAGAGCTGAGATTCAGAAGTGAGGTGGTGTAGTTTTTGTAACTGCCTTAGAAACCTGTACTTTACTATTTGTTACAGTCAGATTTTCTTAACAAAAAGAACAGAAAAGCAACTTCACTCTAGAGGCATGAAATTTAGACAGTTCTAATCCATTCCATAAAACGTGCTTTTAAAAAAACAGTTTCTTTAAACATGAAATAGCTGTCATCTCCAGGCACAACGCATTGCTACTGTTCACTCCAGTACCTCTGCAAACACTATTAACACAGAAGCCAAAAGCAACATGGAAGCAGGGTCTCCTCCCTGCTTTTAGCCCAGAAATGTGAGGCTTATTTAGCTAAAGTTGGAGAATATATTAACAAGATGAGAAAAGGGTTGCACTGCTACTACCTGATTTCATGGTAACTCCTTTGAGGATGAAAACTAGTTTCTAGAAAAGTCAAGCCAATATCCATCATAAATACTAACTTCACTTCAACTATTTACAAGAGCTGCATTAAACATTTAATAAAAACATTAAATCTCTACTGTAATTACAATACCAAGAAAGTTGGTAAAAAAATTGAGCCTGTTTCCTTAAGGTGGATAAGTGACAATCTTCAGTGAACTCTGAACTGATTTCTACTCCTGCGAGTATGAAAAGTTCGTATATAGACACAGTCAAAATGGAGTATCTATAACCTAGTGTTATGTTGTTAATACATACATCTTCAAAGACTGAAAATACAGTTAACAAATGTATCTAAAGTTTGCATGAAATGGAATTTGCAAAATCTTTAGGAAGAACTAACTATAAAGCTAATTTCACTGGAATTGATATGTAGCATGAAATTACCTACTGTTTTTCAGAAAAGTGGTGTCTAAAAATGCAGGCAATTACACCCTGTCACCTCTCAGCTAGAGCATACTTTATGGAGATGCTTACATTACCCCCACTTAAGAAATTGCTAGAGCACAGGAAATTTTGCAGACTACTGTGAGCCAATTTTGGGGAAAGTCATTTACCAAAGGAATGTAACTTATTTAGCAAAGGAAATTGTGCACATTTTTAAACAATAAAATAATTACCATCAGAACAGAAAGAAATGGTTAATGGAGATATCAATTTAAAAATTTTCATTAGTTTAGCTACTGTTATATGTAGGCTGTATCACCCAAGTATTATCTCATACTAACATGAAAAAATACTATTATACTCTAAACAAAAAGGATATCATTCCAAAACCAGAAGAACCATGTCACGTACATCCAGAATTTTGTTGCCAAGTATATTCCAAGAGGCAGTGCACTGTGCATGGAGTGATCAAAGAATGACCTGTAAAGTAGGAACAATTTCACATGATAAGTTTCAACTTATAAAACATAAAGCCTGAACTACTGCTTCTGAAAAATGCTTCCTGTTACAATGTATTCTATATAGGATATTGCAACATACACCACAACAAACATTTTCCTCAGTGTTAAAGTTCATGAGAGATTCCTGGTTTCAACCTGTCCATCTGACTGAAAGTTATTAAAATTCATACATTTACTTTTGAAGTGAATATCAAGAACTGGAAAGAAGAAAGGTTAAACAAGCAAATACTCACGATCAACTACGCTGTGAAAGCAGTTAGAAACCTGTGAGATTCCTTGCCTAAATGGACAGTGGTTGCAAACTGCACTTACTTACAAGATTTCAGTGTTAGTTTGGAAGCCCATACAATGAGAACTACATGTTAAATTACTTCAGTAAGAAAAAAGCTTAAGAGACCTTGCTGTTATCACCCCACATAATTGAAATATTTCAGATTCTTGAACATTTTCTTTCTGTGTACACTTGCCAATAGAAAGTTGGAAAAACCCCAAATGAATTTCTTCCCAGTATCACTAGATTTTACCAGTTTAAAGACAGAGCGTTGCTACTTTAATTTGGAAAAAAAAAAGAAAGAAGAAAAAAATGAACCCATCAGAAATATTTCCACCTTCTTATCTCTTACATCTTCAAGACTATTCTCAATACTATCTCATATAGTTGAGATAAGCTAGGTGAGAGACCAGGTTACTGCATATTCAAGGAAAAATTGCTAAATGTGTCAAAAGTCACACCCTAAACTGCTCAGCTCCTTGAAATAAAACTTATTCCATCATCTGCCTAAACATCTTTACACTGATGCATTTTACTTTTTTGGTGGTGCCCTCAGGGATGCCATAGACAAAGGTGTGCACAGAGTAGTTTCCTTTTCACTCCTGCACTAAACTGCCATCTCTAATGGAAATTCCTTAGGTCTTTTGAGAAAATCCTATAAAGAAGATGAGCTAAGATGGTTGAGTACATTTGGAACCACAGTAGTTACTTAGCAGAAATCTTTCTTTCAGTGATCTCTGTGCATGTGTGTGTGTGTGTGTGTGTGTGCACATGTGTGCATGAAAGGAGCAGGGAGGAAAACACAGCTAAGCAGGTTAGCTAAAATTCCACAGGAAAAGGAAATACTACTAGAATAATAGTTTCATTCAAAACTGGGCTTAGTGAAAAACTCTTCAGAAAGTATTTATACTAAACATTAAGCAAATTATAAGACAAAGTAAGAATGTTAATATGAATGTGTGTCAAGTAGGCAAAAAATACAAAATTTGACAAAAACATGGATCTTGAGAAACTTGGAAGGAATTTTGTCCTTGTTTCCTGCAGGAGGTGTAGTTGAAGATTTGCATTGCCAAATCATCATTTGTGAGAGAAGGTCAGCAAATTGCATAGCCTCAGAGACATCAAAAAGACAGAACAGATCATTTCCAAGGTCCTGCAGAGGGAAAAACTTGAAGACACCCCCCCCGCCCCAGTGTACCAAGTTAACTAAAATTTTATGAACTTGGTCTAAGGAAGAGATATATTTCCTTTTCCTCTTTAAGCAGAAAGGAAGGAGAAGTAAGCAGTTCTAATAAACATGACATTCAATGACAGAAACGCAAAAAAGCTTGTAAATATGAAGATATAACAGGTTCTTCTATACATGTAACACATGACAACAAAAAGCAGAGTCTAGATAAAGTAGTCTACAGGTCTTGAAAATCCACTGGAGCATGCCTGCATGAGTATGTGTGTGTACATGTATACACTGATGCATTTAAAGTAACCTCAAATACAACTAAAATTCTTTATGACCAGCTAACATGTTGAAAATGTTATTAGAAAGCAGCCTCTTTCTTTAGTTACCCCTTTCCACTCTCTGACTCTGACTAAATTTCCCTCTATAAGCAACTTCTGATGCCTTTGGGTATTTCAATGCTAACAAAAAATAGGCTGTAATAGCACACTTGCTCTTATCTTTTTTTATTCCTTTCTAGCAGCTTTCCTTGACTGCTTTCTGCAGAATTCATGCTGATAACTCTTTGTAGACATTCAGCACCCTCCTCTGGATAATGACTGAATTTCTGTTCTGCTTTTAGCTTCTATTAGCTCAGTGGCATTCCCCCAAGGTAATTTCATGGCTATTTGCAAGACAACAGAGCATTACAAGTGCTAAAGTCACACAAGATCTTTCCAAGAAATAGCAATGGAAAAAAAAACCCAAAAGAACAAAAGATTAACATGGCATGTTGAAATAACACACACAAAAAAGAAATTAAAGATTATTTATCCAATAAAGATGCCAGCAAAATATTTCTTGTGTGCACACACAAGTGTCCTGATAAAACACTTACTTTGAAAGAAACTGCACCATAGCCCAAACGCCACCATACATCAGCCCTTTAATGAGCCAAGAATCAATGTCTAGGTCTGCTATAAAACCAACCAGCCAAATAACCAGGAAAGGAGTTCCCAGCATCACCTTCTGACGGAATTCCTATACAGAAACAAGTATCAGTAAGCAACTCCATTTTCAGGAACAGATTATATAATAATATTCTATAATACACAGGACAGCCACAAAAAACAAGAAATTTTCAGGAAGCTTGACATAGAGGGAGGAATCTTCATAAATTTCTCATATTTCCTATATTTACATACCTCCAATGAATACACAAGAAAAAAATCTCCCTCAAATTTTATAACGATTCAAGGGATTGGTTTATTTTAGAATTGTCTTCTAAAGACATTGTTGTTAATTCAGAATAAAGACAATGGTAGCTCTTCTGACAAAGCGTATAAACTACTACAAGGCACATGGTAAACTCAGTGAACTTTAAAGACTATTATTATGAAAGTAATAGATAGAAGTTACACTGAAGCATCCATGAATAAAGGTAGGAGCTTTTTTGTCTTATATTATGTGGGTACAAATCCTGATGAAGGCACTGAACTCTTTCCATACACTGAAAGCACAGTCACAAAGCCCATGTACACACAACACAGTGCACAAATCACTTAAAATTAATAATCACTGCATTATTACATTACCACAGGGTTAAAGCACAGGCTGTAGACAGGTCTTTAATAATCAAGATGCAACGTATCTTTAAATTACGAAGTTGTAACAAGTCAGTGATAGCAATACTTAATATCCAGCACAACACTGCCTGGTAAGTGAATATTAACTCTACATAAGTTATCAAACTATAGGCAGGCAAACAGTTCATCATGCCAGAGCAATTGTTACCCTTAATCCCCTCATTTCTTTCCTTCTCCTATCGGCAGTAGAAAATAATAACCTCAGAAGAAGGCCTCCACATTAGCAATTGCATCACACTATTAAGATTGACTGCTTCTTTCATCCACACAAAAGGATACATAACTACAGAGAAGAACAGAGTTCAGGGTATTGAAAATGCTTCTTTCCTTAGATGCTCAAGAGTCAGCTTTGTGAAAGTGTTGGCTGCTCCCTACAACACCTGACTGTGTGGTATTTCCCTAACATTTAGTTAGCACAAAAACTAAAGGAACTGTGTGGAGGATTAGGGTTTTTTTTCCTCCTGCACTGAATACAGTTGTGGGGTTTTTTTTCTTTTGCAATTACTCTTCCTGTAACAGAAACACGTTTTCTGAAACTGAAATGTGGAGACAGCACACTACTGAACTGCTTACCTTAAACAAATACATACTCCCCCTAACCAACAGCAGCAGTAATACTGATTTACGTAAGCATTAGACCACTTCTTACCTTATCAGCTTTTAGTTTTCTCAGAAACGATGGACTGTCATATCCCTTTGCTTGTCTTGCTTCCTGTAGATGATTTATCATCCAAACGTTTTTCCTCTGTTTTGCAAGATCAAGTGGTGATTCTCCCTGCCAGGAGTACAAAAGCGGGAAACATCCAATTTAAAAATAAAATGCATTCAGAGCACTTCTGAAATAGCAGATTGGCAAGCAAAAATAATGCATTTTAAATCAGTTTGAGATACATTCTGGCATACTTTTTGCTCTGCAGCTTGCTTGACACGAAACATCATTCATTCCTTTTGGTCTTTTTCACTCCCTCATAACTGTACATGCGTGGACAAGTAGAGTTTAAAACATGTGATCCTGACAATATAGATGTCCTGATATAGCATTAATTGTTGCCTTAGGCATAACACATCTATATTTCACTGTTTTACACACAGTCTGCTAGTCTGTAAATGAAAGACTGTGCTTCCCCCTCAGCTATTGACAGGCAGCAGAAACCAAAGAATAAGAACTCGTGACCCACTGGATCATGGAAACTCTCACAGTCTAAAGCCCAACTTCACAGTTAATTCTCTGCCTTTCTGGCAGAGTGAAGTTACTAATATCATGGAATGTTTCTGCAAGGCATTTTTCCCACAAGCTAATGTCTTTATATGCATCTCTGTTACCGAAGCCCTAGGAAGAAAATGGGAAAGAATAAACTGATTGCTTATTTCCAACTCATTCCAAAACTCTAAGCTTTTATGCTTAGCTTGTGCTCCACGTACTTTGGGTGCTAAGCCAGCAATGGTCTATACTTCATCTTTCCCTACTTTCAGAGAGGACCAACACAGAGCAAAAGAGACACAGAGAGAGAGATACAAGGGCCAAAGGTGCCTGCCAAACTGATTTGTTGCTTTTAAAACATTTAGGAAGAGAGCTAAATGAATGATATTGACTGGGTTTAAAATTATAGAGGAGGCAAGAGACAACCAATTGCAGGTACCTCCAGCTTCAGTTTTGCATTTGACTCCTCCTCTCTTCTACTGGAGTTAACTCCCCTCCTAAACAAACCATTCATGGAGGCTTGAAAAATGGCTGAATCCTCCATCGCTCGGCCCCCTCCTAAAAAAAAAGTGAGACAGGTACCAGAAACTGAAATTACCCAGAAAGGGCAATAATTACTATAGACAGAAGAGATCTCAAAGATTAAAAAGTACAGTTAGCTACCTATATCCCATAGAAAGACAATGGGAATTGAGTACTTAACTGTCATTTTTGCCTTTGAAATCTTGCTCCAAATCTCTAAAAGGAGAGTAAACAGCACAGACTACAGTTTATGAGCTGAAGCTTTTCGCTAGAATACGATCTTGCACTCCTGTGCAAGATGTTTAACTAGAAAAAATTATTAAAAATAACCTTTTTACTTAACTTTGCTTCAAAGTTACTTAGCCAGATGTTTAAGAAACAGATTAAGTTAACTCCATCCTCAGCAGAAATGCCTGAAATCAAGCTATGGTCCTGCTTCATCACAAATTTAGTAGAAACTTGAATTGCTCTGGAAAACTTCAGAGATGCTTCTGGTTTAATACCACTGTATATACCTAGACTGCAAAGATTACCTGTGGACAAGCAATCCCCTCTGGGAGTTGATCTCCCAAGTAAATCCTGTAGTTGTCTTGTGGTCCAGCTGAGCATCCCTTCCACTAGAGGGCCATGAGACACCTAGGAACTGCCTAAATAAAAAGATTGAGGGAGCTTTAAAGTCTTTTGACTGTGCTTCTCATAATCTCATCATTTTAATAATCGCCTTGTTTTCACAGGGGTGGTGGATGGCTGACTCAGAAAGGAAAAAAAATAAAGAAAACCAGTAAGAACTGGGGAACTTAATCTAATTACAAACTTGATTTGCTAGGAAGCAGTAAGGCTTCAGCAGTATGTATCTGAAGAGTTTAGACAGAAAGAATAATCTGAAGTTATTACTGTAGGGAACTTTACATATAAACTTCCATGGACAAGCCTACAGATACACTGATTAATCAAGAAACTACATCTGAAGTCCATTCAATTTATAAAAAAAAAAAAAAATATTAAAATCTTCCCTAAACTGTAAAAGCTCTTTTAGGTCTCTACCACTCTCTAGTAAAAAAAAGAGCATCTGCTTATATTTAAGTAAAATTTGCAGCTTCCCCATGATCCTCAGTGATAAACTGACTCCCTGTGAAATCCTGTGTCCTCATCTGCTCAATCCATCATCTAGTGGGGTGGCAAGATAATTTCCTTAAAAAAAAAAAAAATCAACTAATTAAAAAACCACTCTACTTCGACAACTGAAAAGCTGGTTCCAAATCTAACTGTAATCCAGTTCTCAAAAAGGAAAAGGTTATCTATACCAAGAGAAAAGTATTATTTCCATGTACAGCATCTTATAAAGATTTTAAATAACACAAATAGGACAAAACCCACTGCTTATATCAAGTTTTATTCTAGAATAAGAGTGCTATTGTCATACACTTGCCAAACTGTCATGCAAAGCAAAAGAGTACCTTACTGAGATGACTGGTTCCAATTTGTTCCAAACCTAGGTGGCCAGCACTATATGCCTTTCTAACACAGACTACATTGAGTTGGGAACAACACGGTCAAAGCTCGCACCTAATACTTGAGCCAAAAAATTATGATCATTACCACAACTCTTAGTCAATTCTATGGGCTAGATGAGAAAACGCCCTCATGAGACAGTGCTGCAGAAATCTGGAAGTGACTGCATCAGAAAGAAGCCTTTCACTATTCCTTTCATTTCTGGGGAAACAAGAGCCAGACACCTAACAACTGGTTTCTGGCTCAAAGAAAACTCTGTTTTCCTAGACAGTCTAAGATGAAACAAACTGAGTTTTTCACAAGGTGAAACACAAAACAGAGTTCTTTTCTACATACCTAGAAAAATCAACCAAATTTGTAAGTTTCCTACATGCTTACGATCACACAAATTAGCATCTGTTATAAACTCACTGTCAGGATGGCAAAACTACCACTGCTAGAAAGATTTCAATCCTCTGAAGATCCTAGGAAATCTGGGAAGGCATGCAAGGAACCTAGACTCCACCGCAGAAGGCAGGCAGTGGTTAATGAAACCAGGCACGTGTTCTCTAGCATGACTGGAAAGGTATCATGATCCAGCAGGTTCAAAACCTATTTTTCTACTGACTGCTGCTGTCTGTCAATAAAGAAGGAGAGACCATGAAATGCTTCAGGCTAGCATTTTTATTTGGCCAAACATCTAATTTTTATTACGGATTTTATAAGTCCACAAATGTAGGTAAGGTGATAACTTTAAAACTCTAACATACTAATCAGTCTGCCAAGGGAAGCAAGGTATGACAACTGATTTTTGTTTTCCACAAAAATACCTTCATTTTTACCATTAGGTGGCATAGAAAAAAGCTTTTCAACAGTTTACAGGAAGCAAGGCTAGCAGCATAATTCATCCATAGGATTGACCTTACAGACCAGGAAAAATTATTATATATTCACATCAGTACATGCAAGAGACTAGTTGATTTGTCTTAAACATTGTGAAAAGCCATGTGATTGCATTTAATACTTTGTAACTATAGATTTACAGACGTATTTTCCAGTGTAATCACTCCATACATAACAGTCATTAAGTGGAAAATACAAATACTGGAAGAGAAACTGAGAATTCTTTTTCTAAAACTGAAGTCTTCTCTGACACCACAGAATAAACACCTTGGGTGGTGAAGTGAACTAAATATATACAGAAGAGTCTGGAGGCAATGGACATAAGTAAATTCAGTAAGTGCACCTTCCACTGCTGGAGAAACTCTTATAGATGCCAAGTCTATGGCATAAATTCTAACAGCTGTTTGGCTGGTCTAACTTATGGTAGGGATCGGCTCTGATACTGCTGCATCTAGCTTCAGCATTAAGAGATTCTGGTAGAGTAACCAGGCAACTCAAAGTATTTTCAGGCCTCCAACTTCCTTACTGACACTGGGAAATATACAAGAGTATTTGTCACCTTTCTGGAAGAGGACAGATGTCTCTCATCTCACTCCAACAGTCACCCCAGAACTTCACTAGAAGATATTCTGTCAGATTTCCAATTTCACATCCAGATGTGTGAGTTTGCATGCTTGCAGTGTAATTGCACACCCTGATCCCATATATTTGCACATAACCATTGCTAAATTATTTACACAAGTACTTTCGAGGGTGCAGATTCAGTGGTTATGTGCCACTGTTAAGAAAAGTTGACTCCCACATTAAACATCAGTGGCATGGCTTTTGCTCCATCTTCCGAATCCCACCATACCCACAATAATGATCTTGGGATTTATTATAGGCTCAGTTATTTCTGTCTCAAACCAATTACAATAAAAGCAGATCAAGTGTTTTACCTTTATGTTTTGAGCATCAACATTAGCTCCAGCTTCTAACAGAAGACTAATAACTGTTGTATTTCCTGCTAGCACAGCCCAGTGCAATGCTGTGTTTTTGTGGTACTTGTCTCCAAGATTAACAGAAACATTAAATGTAAGTAGTAATCTGGTTGGATCCACACTAGAAAAGAAAATTATTGTTAGATCAATAGAAGATGATCTCAAATACATACGATCTTACTGTTAATGAGGTTGATTTCTATAAAGAACATTGATCAGGCACACTATGGAATACAGTGCAACATTTTTCACTGATGATGATGAATGGCTCAAATTTCCTTCCCACCAAAGAGCAACCACAATTCTGTTGACATTTAAAGGAGCTCAGTAAGACAGCTTGTTCTGGGATGTCATGAAACACATTTGTTACACAATTCTGTTTTCATGTTTACCAAAATCTAACAGTATTAACAGATCCGTAAAATCATGCACATAATTATATATACTTGGCAGACAACAACCGAAGTTCACAACATGTTATGTTTCCACTTCACATTCCAAAAGATGGAAAATAAAACAGGATGATTGAAATAGGCCTTTCAGAGCAGGAATTTAATTCAGACAAATTGCTCTTTGGAGAAGTGTTATTTTACACCAGCTTTTTCCAGTTACCTCTACAGGAACAGGTACTTCGTAAACTTAAAGTTCATATCAGTATTTCAGCACAACATCCACTTTCTTCAATTTATTTTACTGTTACTGTACTGGTTTTGTCTATGATTGAGTTAATCTTCATAATAGCACCTAAGGTGTTGTTTTGGATTTGTGAGCAAAACAGCATTGATAGCACATGCATGGTTTAGCTCTTGCTGGCCAGGGCTTACACAGCGTCAGGGCCTTTCCTATTCCTCATGGTGCCCCAGCAGCAGCATGTAAGCTGGGGGTGGGCAAGAAGCTGGAAGAGGACACAGTCAGGACAGCTGACCCCAGCTGACCAAAGTCATGCTCAGCAATAAAAGCTGAGGAAACAAGGAGGAAGGAAAGGACATTTGGATTTATGGCATCTGCCTTCCCAAGTAACCATTAGAGGTGACGGAGCCCTGCTGTCCTGAAAATGGCTAAACATCTCCCTGTCAATGGGGAACAGTGAAAGAACTCATTTTGCTTTGCTTGGGCACACAGCTTTTCCTTCTGTTATTAAACTGCCTTTATCTCAACCCAGTTTTCTCACTTCTACTCTTCTGATTCTCCTCCTCAAACCACTGAGCCAGGAGCGAGTAAGTGGCTGTGTAGGACTGAGCTG
This sequence comes from Bolborhynchus lineola, assembly GCA_025448015.1. Taxonomy (NCBI): domain Eukaryota; kingdom Metazoa; phylum Chordata; class Aves; order Psittaciformes; family Psittacidae; genus Bolborhynchus; species Bolborhynchus lineola. The sequence goes on along the minus strand of JAOEHX010020520.1, from coordinate 15,083 downwards.
CCTAATAAGGTTAACTCACAATGATCATAAATGAAGTGGCAATTGTGGAAAGCAACATTGACTAATTAAATAAAAAAAAAAAAAACAACAACCAGAACTTTCAAAAAAAATCAAACCAAACCACTCCTATACGCCACTTAGCTAACATCAAGAGAAAGCAACAAATGCAGTGAGACACTACCTATGTGTTCTGTAAGCAGCCCACATTAAAGGTGTCATTCCATTTTGATCCATCATATCTACATCCTAAAAGAGGGGAAAAAGAATAGTTATTTGGTGAGATACATAAGCATGCTCTAGATACCGTAGCTACATTGCTTGCAGTGAGAAGCAGTATTTTAAGACTAGCCAACTGAATGGGAGAAAAACTGGCAAGCTTTTAGTACATAATAAAATAAGGGATTTAGAAAATGAAAACAGACATTAACACCATCACTGCAAAAACATAACCATTCCAATCTGTTTTGGCAACGAAGGAACAGTCATGCTGTATAAGACTAGCCATTTCTACCTTACTATTAATCTTCAACATAACACATACAGAGGGGTGTATTGTTGTACTGAAAAGCAGGAGAAAGCTAAAAACATGCACCAATATTTAATAAAATACTTGATAAATCAGCATTAAATACCATGGGCTGAATCCTATATCCTACTGAATGGTACCTGCATCTATTTTTCCACTTGTGAAGCAATTTTCCGTAGTTCACTCAGTTTCAAAGATACTTACAGATCTGGGCATCAAGTTAATGTATGCCAGAAAATTTTGAAATTTAAACAAAAGCCATTAATAAAAACAACAGACACAGAAATAAAACTGACCTAGAATCAAGTGGTGACTAATATGATAGCTAAAATATATACATATATAAATACATTTAACAGAACATAGCCACAGAATGACAAAACAGCACCAAACAGACAATTCCTTTCAATCTATCACAAAGGATTTGATACCTACAGCTTTTTTTCCTGTCATAGACCCCTGTGCCTCACTAATTTGGAAACTGAATACATTGGAGACAGACAAGACTCTCAAGAACATTTGAGCAAGTTCCAAAGACCATCACTAACAAAATTACTCTAAACTACCTTAATGAAAGACCTGAACAGTTTTACTTAGAGGCAACACACCTACGCCAAAAATTTCTATGCTGCTCCTCTCAGTCCTCACTAGGAAAATTAGGTTGAAAGTGTTTGAATAAAGTCTTTTGCTACAGAAACTACTGACAGAAACCCAGAAAGCAGATGATGTTGCTTTCTATCACCCCAGAACCTTCTTCGCTGCTCCAGTAGTCTGCCAAATACCCAGCACTCTGGGATCCCCGCTCATGGTGCTGCTAGCCTGACCCAGACAGCTGTTTTCCAGGAAATCCAATTCAGCTCTTCCAAAGATTTGCTTTTAAAATGCCCTGTCCCGCAAATAACTTTACATTTCTGGGGTTCTACTCTGTTGCTTAATTAAAAAGAAATAGTAAATTTTAAAAGCAGTTGAAGAAGAGGAAAGAGAACCACTGTTTTATTGTACTATTTGTTCAGATAAGAGTTACACACATTAAGATCAGGATCCACGTCTGCTTGTCCACAGTACATGTATAGAGTAGATCCTTTTGAGCCTACTAGCACAGCACAACCAGCACTCCCTTTAACCTCCTCTTGTTGAGATCAAGAAGGAAATTAGAACTGCAGCCTAGCCTCAAGTTCGTTCATCTTTGAGAAGCACCACTTTGATTCACAGGTCAACACTGTGGACAACAGTATTTTGAAGATTGTAGAAATTACTGTAACATGAAAAATGACTCCTTCATCTTCAGATTTTATATAGAAAAGCAATTCTTCATAATAGCTGGGAGCTGACTGCCCAGATGTAAGTATAACCATTCCTTCAGTGATTCCATGTGACTAATCAAAACTACACTTTGCAGACTAGGTGACACTCAGCTAAAATAAAAATCTCTGAGCTCCAGACTACTCCCTGCACATAATTTACCCAGGCAGGCTACAACAATTACTCATATTAAGCTATATGATGGGCTAAGGTAGATCTCTTTTCAAAGGAACCTTAACTAGAGGCAAAGAAACTAAGATTAACTTGCATAATATTGTAGAGATGTAACAAAGCTGACACAGTTGTGGATAGCAGACTTGTGTTCTAACAAAGCTCTCGTCAAAAAAGGTTCATTATTTTGCCAGATTATTACTGCAACCACACAAGTAGGACATTCCAGAATGGAAGCTCTTTTGCTACTTTTCACCAAAGGGTTGAGGCAAAAAAAGTAAACTTTCAGCAGCAGGTACACATCAGGAGGCTGTTCTGCTCCGGTGTGTACCAACAAGCACTTTTACATCAATTTCTTGTTTAATTCTCAGTGATAGTCAATCTGATAATGCCCATGGAGGGTTGTATTTACATTGTTAGGACACAGTAAGAGCACTGGAAGAACCAAAGATTACAACAATAAGTGATACAACAATCAAAAATTGCACATTCTGCTGCCCTGTGTATGTATTTCAAGCATGAACTCTGTGGATCACAACTGGCAAATTTTTTCGTTTATTTCTGAAATAGAACAACTGTGGCTCTGAAAAAGAGCAACTTTGCATATGCAAAGACTTAATCCCAGGACACTAGTATAAGATTCCACAAAAAAATTTTTTGAGAGGCAAAAACAAAGGGGAGAAAGAGCTTCCTCCATGGAAAGGAGCTGTAGCAGCTATTCTGCCACTTAACACTACTTTCTGAAAGCAGTGTAGCTGACAAGGTAGGATTTCTGAATAGCAGCTAGAGATCAATGCAGCATTTAAGCTTACCAGGACATTTAACAAGCAACGGTCAAACCAGTACTGTGATACAATACGGCCTTTTCAAAAGCACAAAAAGCATCAAGATTCCACTTAGAGTGCATTAAATTGCACAGGAAGGGACCAGGGATTTGATCCTCTTTAGAACCATTACTGGTTATTTCACAAAACACAGACCTTCATAGAAAGACCCATCATGTCTTCATTCAGAATCCTATCTCAATAAGGAAAAGATCTCTTTCACATGGACTGTGGCACAGGGAAAGGGAAACGGACTTCGAAAGAGATGACATATTTAAAAGCATATAGTAAAGAAGATTTATAAGGAAGGGAGATGTAAGGCTGAAAACATTTCCTAATTTGGGAAAAACATGTGCTAGTTATTCACCAGAAGTAGAGATTTTGTAGGATTCTTGTAGAATGAACAGGCAGCCAGCTCATCAAGCGAGACTCAGAACTGACACAGAACTAACACACAGAACTGACCTATCACGTTCTTTCAAACGACAAGAACGCTGTTCTATTATAGTCCATCAAAAGCAGAGTTAGCTTTGATAATCACAAGGAAGAAACATGACCAGACTTATAATTTTGTAAGTGATGTGCTGTAGGTTGGGTCTAGGGCATATGCATTTGGCTCAATATCTTAATACTCGCCTGACCCTGATGGAGAGAACAACATTCAGTGCCAACAGAGGTAACAGTGCTTAGGAGCAGTTCTCACAGGCTGCAGCACCAAAGTAACCAAGGCTGCTGCTACCATACTGGCATCTCCCAACCTAGATACCCAACTAATCCTAGGCCATAGCTCAGAAGAAAGCCTCATGTAGTTTGGGTCAGTAGTTAACATATAAAACTGCAACTCTTTAGAATAATTAAAGAAAAAAGACATACTTCATGATTACTTGATAAAGTGTGAGTACAAAATAGTTAACTATAACTTTAGCTACAGAAATATTTCTTACAACATGACTTTACCCTATTAGTAACTATTATGTGTGACTGAGGTTCTCTCACACATGCCATGGAATATGAGCACATTATTCAACCACCTGACATACCACATACATATCTTCGTTTATTCTGGGGTGACATGCTTGCATATGCTAGCCCCTGATATAGCTTTGGCAGCTTAAGTAGTGTAGGTAGCATAAACAAGTAGGTGCAATCATCAATTTGGAATTTTTATGTGCCTTCAAGCTCTTTCCAGTTTTTCTTGCTGGCATTTTTTCTAAAATAATCATCTTACCTAAACTTGGGCTGTGCTACAGGTTCTGTTACTTGCTATCTAATTATATTTATGTCATGTACTTGCCCCAGGCTTGGTTTTGACCCAAGAAAACATACTGACACAAAAATGAGCAAATTATGATACAGCCAGGTATTGGTCTCTCAAAATGCAGTGAGAGACATAACTAAATAAAAAGCAACAGCTATTGGCCACTGTTGTCTCTTGGCCAAGTAGTACTTGCTGTTACCAAAAGCGGGCTCACTTCTAACCAAAGCCAGAGGGCATCTGACCATGAGCTCTTCCCCTGCACTACACTCCAGAAGGTCTAGGACTGGACTCAAGCCTCAGACTGGAAATTTTACCATAGGCTGCTGCAGCCCAGGAAACCAGTGAAGCAGAAACACTGAAGTGGGTTCCAGCACTGTTTCAAAAAGAGACAGAAGCAATTAGGAGCAATTTCTTAATCTATCTGTCAGTTCTCTACAGGGCTATAAAAGCTGGCTCCCCTCTGAACATGCAGGTCCACAAAGGCATTAGGATCAGAACTAACAAAGCACAACAGCCTACACTGACATCTATTTTGACATTAACGTAGTTGTCATTTATCACACAGGTACTATGATTAAGGTTCAGAATGAGGGCAAGCCTATTCTTCGGCTAAAACAGAACCCGGTCTCTATAAAGATAAAAGGCAAAAATAATTTGCAAGTAGCATACAGGGTAAGCCCACATAAGGAAAAGCAGCTCAAGCTTCCAAACCTAAGCCACAGCATCACAAAGGAGGTAAAGCTACATAAAAATGAATAAAAAGTAGAATCGTGTATTTCCCACAGCTTCTACAGAACCACATTGTTTCTGTAGTTGTGTGTAGTATACCTAAAGAACTATGAGATATGGGATTGTTATTACAATGCTTTTGATAGTATCATATTTAAAACATACTATATTTTAAATATACAAATCAATACATAATTTTAAAGTTGAACTTTCTGAAGTGCTTCCAAAAGTTACTGTTAAAATTAATTCAAGCTTACAGCATACAAAGGATACCAAAATCGTACTTGATAACATTTAGTGATTTTAATAAAAAACATAATTTGAAAAGCTATTGATAACAAGAGCTCCTTCCAAGATAACAAGTTTCAAATTTTAAAGCAAGTTTTGTGTGTTTACATATGTAAAGACATACAGCTTCTTCTGGACTGAAGTATTATATGCTCAGATAAACAGTACATAAACATGAGGACAAACAAACACAGGGAGACTTCATAATCACAGGAGAACATTTTAAAGTCCATTTATACTTGATTAATGCTATGCTTTAAACAAGTTCACATCTGTTTGCAAGTTACTATGTTATACATCTGCAAGATTTTTCTGGTAATGTAAAACCCGCATACGATTACATGTAATTTGAGTGCAAAATACAAAACTTATTCCAGATGGAGAATGTACCTGTCCCTTTGCTATCAGGTAAGCAACAATCGAAGTATGTCCGAACTGGGCAGCCAAATGAATACAGCTACATCCTTCTCCATCAATTAGCGACGGATCTGCCCCATATTTCATCAGCTGTACAACCATGGATAAGTGACCCTGTCTAAAGGTAACAAAACATAAAAAACCAAACAACTGACTAACAATACACAGAAAAACTATTAAAATTTGAATACGTGAATACAACAAATATATTTAGCAGTTACTATACTACCAGAGCTCCCACATTTCAACTCACATTTTGAAAACAACTGTCATGATCTGATTCTTGCAACTAAGCAAACTCATCCACATACAAGCAAATTCTGTGCAGCCAATGAATTCATCACATACAATTTACATAAGGGTTGTATAGCAAAAAGCCAGTCAACAAAAAAAGTTGTAGAGTTTAGAAATCTAGTTTACAAATCTAGTCTACTCTGACTTCTTCCAATCCACATATGAAACCTGCTATTTTAAGAGATGTCAAATTGGCTATATACTCTCACTTTTTGTGGGGCATATGGTTTATCTTTCTAGTATTGAAAACAGTAGTGAAATAAAAATAGGAAGAAAAAAAAGGAAAACTGAAGGCCTACACTTCCTCCACACTATATTAAAAGCTTAAGCAGCTTTTTGGCATAATGAGCATTGGTATACCCTTCTGGTAGACAAGGTGCTTAACTACACAGTTTCTGATATAAGCAAAAAGGCCTTTTCAATCTGTCAGAAGCAGCTTCAGACATTGCTTCACAGAACAGACTACAGCCATGAGCACCAGGAAATTTAATCAAGGTTTTGTGCTACAAACACAGAGGGTGATCTGTAACAAAAAGAAATATACAAGCTAAAATCTTTAAGTCAGGCTAAAAACAAATCCACATCTATAGTAAACAAATTACTTAGACACATTAAATGTTTCAAAAGCTAATTTTCTAAGTCCCCTTTTGCAGTCTACAGTAAAAATATTAATATAGGCAGTGCTCCTTTGTATCCTATTTCTAGGTGGCTGTGTGAAGGTGCAGCTACTACTCAAGGCTGTCTTAATTTTTCCCAGCCATTAATTATTCTGACCATCTGCTGCATCATAAGTATGATTTTTAAGCACATCTAATAGAACACTGCAAGGGCAATGTCACACAAAAATCATCCCAAGCCCCATTTGCACAATGGCTGCTGAAGTTCAGCAGACTGACAAAAATAAGATCTCCAAAGTAAGAAGAAACGAAGGTGCCTATACTCTCTAATTTTACTTTACTCCTTTCCTATCACAGTAACTAGCTTCCTCTACATCAGAAAGAGATTAGACAAAAACTGAACTATATGCTGAAAGCTCCTGTAGCTCAATCACACTACATACACAGTGTGCCTACTTAACAATGACGGACTTGATTCTTGTACAGAGTATTTCCTCTGTATACAGCAATTTCAAAAACTGATCAGTAGCATATTTCAAATTAAAAACACGAAGAGAAAATTCCAGAAGATTTTTCACCACCTTGTTGCCCAGTGAAGTGGGGTCGAATTTAAATCTCCTCCAAGCTGATCAACGATAGCACCTTTTGATATATAGTATCTGGAATAACAGAAATAGTAAACATTACTGTTTGCCTTGGTTAAATATAGAGGATACCCAGTAAGCACATCTGACATTATGCAAAACAGGAAGATAAAGATCAAAAGACCAGAACTTTTCCTTGCCTTGATATAACTTCCTTTTCTATAGACCATGCATATAAATTTAATTTTTTACCTTTCTGATGCAGGTTGAGAGAGTAGGGATACTTTCTATCTCGTTACTGTGTTTTAAACATGCTGCTATTTCCTAGTTTGGTTCTAAGGTAGAGCAGAGTAACTGCTATGTAAGTATGTTAGTACAATCTGTGCTACCACAGAAATATTTAATAAATCTGATTCTTCTGAAATATTTAGGGGTTGCTGCATTAAAAAGAATTACTGGCACAAGAACATGCAGCTAAAAGACTACTGTATTTAGAGTATTTTGGATAAATGGCAAAATTCCATGCAATTCAACTTGCAGCATATATCACCTCTGGAATGGCCCTGCCAAAGTCATTGTTCCAAGAACTTCAATTACACATTTAGCCAAGCAATAAGGTTTTCACGTACTTCTCATTTGTTATTAACCAAAGGAAAAAAAAATATCTGAGTATTTAAGATAAAATTCTAAATGATGGGCTAGAAATTATTTTTCTCTCAAGAACATTTATAAAAAATACAAGCTACCTGTAGGAACAAAGCAAATTACCCATATTTAACCACAGAAATTCATATTCATAGTCATTTGTACTGCTTCTGTGAACTGTTGTCATTGCTGTTCTATATGGGACTCTAAACTGGCAATAGGACTTTTCCTTTGTGAAAGAATATGCACACACTATGAAGAAATTACTCTTTTTAATAGACAGGCTTATTAGAAGGCTGCTAGTTCTCTCATTCACTACTATATAAACCAATGGGAAAAAAAGCTATTACTAACAGACCTTTGAAAAGTACTATCTAGCTATAGATTCCTAAGTGGTTACACATTTCAAGTACCTGTACCTACGGATCTTTTGCTTTCAAAATACCACCCAGGCACATGTGAATGCTGCTCTCACACTCACACAAACTGTCCTTCAAATACTCAGTACTTCGTTTCTGGCACCTCAATTTCCTCTAAGTGTTTCAAGACATGGCAAGAAGGGTGGCAGCAAACAGAACTATCTGAAAAAACATTACTCTCAAGTAACTATCTTTTTTTTTTTCTAGTACTTATTGATTCAGAAACTTCAAAAACAGCCCCAAAAGGAAACTTTTGGAACAGAAACTGAAAAACACATTAGCTGTATGTGTCCACACTAAAAACATCTCAAGGAAGAGCTCTTTTATACAGCTGCTTTAGAGCCATCAGGCACACTGAAGAATTTAAGCAGACTTAATGAAGTCATACAGATTCTTGTTTTTATCATAATTAAGATCTGCCCTGATTGTGCACTCTGCTTGTTTCCAACACCACAAGAACAAAACTGCAACATCCCTTGGCTGAAGTTAAGGTTTTTGAGATCTCAATGAGAACAGCCAAAGTTTTTGTGAAAGTCTTGGTACAGAGAAAAAACAAGGTGGTAGGTGAAAAGATAATTTTGTATACAAGGTAAAGGGACAACGTAATTTTGTTATTGTGGAGCAAAGTATCAGCTACCAAAGAACAAATCTGAAAAAGACACTAAGAATCCATTTAGTCTCCCTTGCAAGGAGTTCCCACAGAAATCCTGTCTAGATAAAAGACAGCACAGATAAATTCACAGTCAAAGCTTGGATCCATGCGGCTGATGTGACAGCCACTTATGAGGAGCTGAACATTAAACAGATTGTCTTCATTCAAACACTGGTCCCCACAGAAACACAGAATATGTTCAGATTCTGCTGAGCAGCAGCACTGCTTACTAGTTAGTGAGTTTTATTTAGAAGGAAGAACTTGCAGTTTGACAACTGGGACAAGACAAGGCGGTGATCTCCTGCCAGATGGCACATTTTATGTTTCCTTAAGAGTGTTCTTAGACTAAGCTGAGATTTATCACTGCATTTCAGATTCAGTACACAAAAATGGTGAGATTTTTTTCTGCAAAACCAGACTGAGAACTTAATCTTGTTGTCTAGGTAGATACTGAAGAAGGAACGTTATGCTTGATGAGAATGTCCCTGGTAGAAGGAACTTCGCTATTCTACTCTCAGTGAGTCATCTAATTTTCCACACTAGAAGATGCTAAGTGTGCAAGTCCTAGTTAGGCAATCTACTTACATTCAAAGCAAGCAGATCTGAAAAGAGATTGCCTTAAGAAGAAAATACTTCCACTGATACCCACATAAGGATCACTAAGCCTTTGTCAGGCATTTGAAAACTGCCCCAGCTTGCATTCAATGCTTGCGGACTCAAAGTGTGCACAGTCGCTGTTGCTAGAACAAGGAAAAGTAGAAGAGAAATTGATGTCTGAGGAAAGTTGAAAACAGGGAACAGGGAAATGCAGACAGCAGGAACTGTAGAGATAAAAGGCCAATTTTTTGCATTTTTATAAAACTGAATTGAAGACAGACCAACAGATCAATGCCATGATGAAACAAAGAGTAATAACCCTGTGGATGTCTGACACTGATGCTGCAGAACTAAGAAAAGGTTATGTAGTCTTTCTTACAAAATATCAATGGGTTTCACCATTATCCAAATTGAATCTCAAGTCTCAAAATAAACACGATGAGAAAATACTAAAAATAAGACAAGTCTAATTCTAAGCCTGCGCTCCCCACAGATGAGCCGCTTAGCTACTTCATTGGGAAGACCTTACACAGTCAATACCCAGTAAGCAAGGCACTGAAATTTGGTATGACGAGAGCAGACCACTTACACTTAAGGCTCTATCTCTGCAATACCAAGCTTACTAGCCAACATATTTAATGAAATTATCCACAGCACACACCAGAGAAGCAGCAGAGACTTCGATAAAGACGTGATAGGATCAAACAAAACCAAAATTTCATTCTAAGGAAACAGAATAAACAGTGTCTCTCAGAAGAGAAAGTGAGAGAGCATGATACGCTGAGTGATAGAAGCTAAAATAAATCATAGACCCCCTAAAGACAGAGGAACTTAAGAGCACAAGAACTGCATCAGGGGTAAGAAATTCTAGATGCAGCTAAACAAATTAGTAGTCACATACACTTCAGAAAATGCTATGCAGTATGTCACAGTGGTAGGGAAGCTTCAAGAAGGGACAAGAGCTTTGAGGCTTTATTGATTAAAAAGGAAGAATCCGACACGTTAGATTTAATCGTCAGGGCTCATAGTAAAATAACTTGAAAGAGACAGGGCTGCTACAATTAAAACCATGCTGAATTAAAATTCTCAGAACAAGTTTCCAGCACTCAAACATAGGTGGAGACGTCTTCCTAATGTATAAGGAAGACCTAACTGGCAATTCAGACAGAGTTAAGCAGACTTCCATCTACGTGGATATGGCATTTTGAACCACCTCTATGTCAAATACAATTGCTACAGCAGGAAATTGTTAGCAACATGCTTGGAGAGGGAAGAAAAAAAAAAAAAAAAAAAAGATAACATACACCACAAAATACTCACATGCTGAAGCACTTTTCACAAATTCAGCTTCAAAGACGAACCAATGTGGAATTTAAAATTTGGGCCAATTTTACTCTATGAACGACAGAAGGTCCCCAGACACATTTTTGGAAGGAGGGTTTTTTTTTGTTGTTAAGAAAGGGAAAAAAAACCCAAACCAGCCAAAGACAAAAACTCACTTTTTTTTTTCTTTTTTCTTCTTTTTTTTTTAAAAAAGAAGCTGCAGAATACATGAAATGCTAGTGAACTAAAGCATTAAGTCAGTAATCAAGTATCACGCAGATAGATTTATTGCACTGCAAAGCTTAATACAGAAACCATACATTATACAGAAACATTACCCACAAAACAGGCCTATTTTTTCAAATGGCTCATGTTTTTAAATGATTACAGTTGTCTCAATGCTATTCACTTTTCAGACTTTACAATGACCTACCAAATGAGATGGAATATCTGTAATACAAATATGGCTTCCAAATAAGCCCAAAGAAAATGAACAATTCATTGCATATATTTCATTATGCATTCAAGATGGATAAAAAATGGAGCCCAAAAAATAACAACTGCTTTTACATGTTCTTCTTTTCTTAAAGAAAAACAAGTATTTGAAAAATTGTATGCATTTCAGTCATTTCACAGCAAGTCATAGCCGTAAAGACCCAGGAAAACCCAGAAGAAAAATGGAACGAAAAGGAAGAACACGACAGTACCTATGATGTACTCTCACAAAAAAAAAGCCAAACCAGGTTATTTAGTTAAACCAGGATCCTGCATCGCTTCTGCAAGAGGCTCTCTTCCAGTGTTCCAGGAAGCACATTGGTTACCTATTTTATTACAAAAGGAAGATACCAAATGCAGAATTACGGTTTCCACTGTAAGCTTCTACTCACAATAAAGATATAAAACCTACTGTGATATTTATTGCATATAATCAAAATACTTCTCTCAGGAAATAAATTAGTTTGGAAGGGACCTTTAGAGAACACTAGCCTAACCATCCCTGATCTAAGCACCCAGATCACGTTGTCTAGGACAATGTCCAGCTGGGTTTTTAATATCTCCAAAGATGAGGAGTTCACAACCTCTCTGGGCAACCTGTGCCAGTCCTCAGTCACTTGCATGGTAAAGTAAGTGTATTGTAATGTTCAGACAGAATTTCACATGTGTTCATGCCCTCTGCCTCTTGTCTTGCCACTAGGCACTAATGAGAAAGTTCTGGCTCTGCCTCCTTTACTCCCTCCCTTCAGATATTTATATACATTGATAAGATTCTAGGTATTATATTACCAGGTATCTCAGGTACTTATATACATTGATAAGATCCTTTCTGAGGATCTTATACAGACTGAAAAAATAAAAAAAGCCTTCTCTATGCTAAGAAGCCAAGCACTTGCAGCACCTATTTGTGTCAGATGTTCCAGCCCCTTAATCATCTTTGTGACCCCAGTGAGCCCATGCCTGTCTTGCAAAGGGGAACCAACAACTTCACACAGACATTCACCTTCAACAGTCAAGTAGAGAGAAAGTATCACCTCCTTCAACATGCTGGCACTGTTTTTCTTAATGAGGACCCAGTATACCACTGACCTTTTTACCACAAGGCTGCATTGCAGTCAGCTTCCCCAACAAGCTCAGGACCCCCCCAAGCCCTACTCTTCAGAAACAAATCTTTATTTATTTACCTGTATTCATCCACTTAACCACCTTTTAAGAGAACTGCATCAGGACAAAAAGTCCTTTAAATGCAAGAAGAGAAACATGAACCCAAGATCTTCTAGAAACTCGAGATCTGGTCTGATGAAGGTACTGGTGGAGGACACATATGGGGAGAAAGTGTTTAAAGGAAGATGTTTTGCATTTGGTTTTATGTGTAAGTACACACATTTATTAATAAGAATTGCTTTGAAGAGGACTGAAGATACGCAGTTTATGTCATTTTTTTGCAGTTTACTGGTAGAGAGGAAAAAACCCCAACATGCTCTATAAAAACTCATGATTTGTTAAACAGTAAGAATTATCCCCTCAGAATTTAAGCTCTCCAAGTTCTAAAAGATAAAAATTTGTTTGAAATCAGTCTCAAACACTAAATGCTAAATTTTATTAACTGAAAAGCAAATACCCCAAATCCCACAGCTCCCATTATTAAAGATTTTGTTGTTAAACACAAGAGGTGCTACAATGTTACCTTTTTGTAACAGCTGTGTTTTAAAATGCAACAAATCTATTTAAGTTAGAACTTCTTAACATGCTGAATCAAGTAGGAACTACCCCTTGGCTCAGGTTAACCTTGCTTCTTCAACATTCACTACCACCTAGTAACAAACTTCCCTCCTTAAAAAAACAAAACCAAAAACCAAGACAAATTTGGTATTTAAACCAAATAAAGAATAAAGAACCAATGAAGAAACTGGATGTGCAGTTTACTAGCTGTTCCATCTGTTTACCTCATCTAAGAGTTTGAGCTTAACTTTTGGACATACAACTGGTTTTATTTCTGTTACCTGTATCATCAAAATATTGCTGCCAAAATGTAAATTAGGTCTGCTAACTTCTTTCCCCTCCCCCAGATTTCAAAACCAAAATTGAGATTTTACAAAACTTAAGATTATTTAACACTTTTGAAAAAGAATTCAACATCTCTTAAGAGCATGATTAGCTTATGTTTAAAGTGTAATACATACTTCACCAGATCTATCCTGTTGTTGATTGCAGCCCAGTGGAGAAGCGTTACATTTTCTTTGTCTGGTTGCCGTACATCATAACCTGCTTCCACCAATTCTCTACATCGTTCATATATTCCATACCTTGAAGAAAAAAGCAAGATTTTTTTTTGAAGCTGCTACCTTACATAAAAAGGCATTTGGCAAACATTGTACTTATGGTCGCAATACAAAACCTTCCACAGAGGAGTAATGAAGAAACTTTACTTTCTGTTCATGTAAGGTTATAGATCTCTTGCAACAAGAAGATTACAGTGGCAGAAGTTATATCAATTATTATAGAAGGTAATCAATTCAAGATTTTACAGAAAACTTGTTTACACAGCAAATTATACAGCAGAGCAAGCATATAACAATCAGCAGTGTACCAAGAATAAATACAACTCTTCTCTTCTTAGGGCCTCTACTACATTTGTTTCACCCACCTCTGTCTTCCTTCCTTTCTATCTCCTGAAGATCACAGGAGCTTAGCAAACTGATTTGATAGTATCATACTGAAATTCAGCAGCTGACAAGTTTGTTAACTACAAACACTAATCAAGCTCAAACACTTCCCATTGTTCTTTTCAGACAACAAATAGCAATCTTCCTGATATACATTAGTACCATTTTCTTTTATATAAGACTTCAAAATTTTACAATTTAGTACTAAATTCTTTCATTAGAGATTATTATTAAATGTGAGCTACCATCAATGATAAAAACCCCATCTGCATACATTTTGAAAGTTGAAACAAATCAGAAAGCATAAACACCATGTAAGTATCTGTCATGCTTTAAGCCCAGCCATAACTCAGAAAAACCACAAAGCCGCTCCCTCATCACCCTTCCCCACTCCTGGAGCAATAAGGTGGAGAATCGAAAGAACATAACTCCCACAGGTTGGCATAAGAACAGTCCAGTAACTAAGGTATAACCCAAACCACTGCTGCTACCACCAAGAATAATAACTGAGATGATACACCCGCTCACCACCCTCCAACTGATACCCAGCCCAACCCCAGCAATGATCTAACCCTTCCGGGTAATTGCCCCCAGTTTATATAGTGGGCATGATGTGCTGTGGTATGGAATACCTCTTTGGTCAGTTTGGGTCAGGTGTCCTGTCTCTGCTTCCTCCTGGCTTCCCCTCCTCCCTGGCAGAGCATGAGACTCAGAAAACCCCTGGTCAGAGTAAACATTACTGAGCAGCAACTAAAACATTGGTGTTATCAGTGTTCTTCCCAGGCCGAAACTCAAAACCACAGCACTGCACCAGCTACTAAGAAAGAGAAAAATGACTGCTGCTGCTGAACCCAGGACAGTATCTCATTAAGGAATAAGTCCAGCATTAAAGTTTGTCTTGATGCTTACACTGTCTTACCACTTATTTTCAGTGGCAATAGAAGCAGTGCAGCAAAGTAAGTAAAGATCACATCTCAACATCTGCACAACCCACAGAGATTTCTCAAATCTCAAGAAGGAGACTGATATGTGTGCACATCCAGAAATCAAGATCACTGCCTCATGACATCTGACTTAGAATCACAGAACCATAGAATAGTTACGGCTGCAAAAGACCTTAAGAACATATAGTTCCAATTCCTGTGTCATGGGTTCAGCAGTAGCAGTCATTTTTCTCCTTCTCAGTAGCTGGTGCAGTGCTGTGTTTTTGACTTTGGGCCTGGGAACAGTGCTGATAACACCAATGTTTTTAGTTATGGCTTAGTGATGTTTGGTC
>JAOEHX010020519.1:0-11792 GCA_025448015.1 Bolborhynchus lineola | reverse complement strand
CATCCTCATGGCCTCCTCTGGACTTGTTCCAACAGTTGCATGTCCTTTTTATGTTGAGGACACCAGAACTGCACACAGTACTCCCAAGTGAGGTCTCAGGAGAGCAGAGTAGAGGGGCAGGATCACCTCCCTTGACCTGCTGGTCTCGCTCCTTTTGATGCAGCCCAGGACACGGTTGGCTTTCTGGGCTGACAGCGCACACTGCAGCTCATGTTCATTTTCTCATCAATTTTCTCGTAATTCCTTGTCCTTCTATGTCACTCTTCATCTCATTCCTGCAACATCTTCCTGACTTACTCCTCTGGACCATCCCCCTTCTTCCCCCACAACTCTCTATAGAAATGGTTTGCAAGAGTTCACTGTTTTTTTTTTATTTTAGACCCCAACTAATGGCTGCAGACAGATAAATAGGCACTTCCCCTAAGCCTCCTCTGTTCTTTTAAGGCTTTCTGAGATTTTCTTTGAAGATATTTTATCTCTATTCTTGTTTCATTTCTGACTGCCCTTACCAACAGCCCTTTGTCTTTAGTTCCTTGTAGTAATATAAACAATGCCAAGTAGGCAAATTGAAGGATGTACACAATAGTTAAAAATGAAACAGATGTCTCCATCATCTGTGAACTCTTTCACAAGATACTATTCCTAAAGCTGGCTCTGGGCTGGAATAATTATGGTACTTTGAAAACAAAGTAATTATTTCCAATTAAATCACTTTTATTGTGCAATTAGAGTGCCATATGGAAAAGTTCTTGCCTTCGAAACAGCTCGAAGTCATCTGAAGGAGCGTAAAGAGGCTGGCCTATTCCTCTTATAGAGGTAGGAAAAAAGTTCCTTTGGAACAAACCTAACTCATCTGCTCACTGACTTTTGCAGCCTCAGGTAGCAGTTCAGCTGTGATGAATTAAAATCTGATTCAAGTACACTAGTACTCTCTTTAAGCTCCTCTGAAAGAAAAGTCACAACTCCCTATTGCAGTGTTTCCAACTTCCAAACTACTTCAAGACACTAATGACAGAAAACAACCTGACATACACTTCTGATTGGTAAAAGGTGAGTAGGAGTTTGACAATTTTCTTCCTTTACAACTGGAGTGGTTAAGAATAGAAATCCTGAAAAACTAGTCATCTTTACTGTTCATTTCCAAGAAAAATGGGGGAAAAGCACCACCAGTGTTGCCACAAATAGGTAGGAGTGACGGCAAGGGAAAAAAAATGAAGAAACTCCCCCTCCACAATCCCAGATTAGCTAATTTCAATGCTAACTGTTACCAAGCCTTGAGCTTTGCAGCAGATGCTGGTTGTGCAGGGGGATCAGAGCAGAAAGCTCTGGTTCGGCAATTCTGTGAGTGTTCAGGGCTGGTTGGTGACGGGAAGGAGTTATCTCACATCAAAGCAGCTGTGTCCTGCCATGCAACTGTCCAATTAGCCTGCTGTTCCCTGCTTTTTCTAGGTAAATATCTGGGGTTCTTCTAGACTTATTTTGATCCTGCAGGATCTTAACTGAAGAGACCATTAAAACTAATGAACTAAAATCTGGACTACAGCTGCTTCCGTATGTTATTAGATGTATAATGGCAGAAATTCCAAGGGGTTTTCCCTGCTCTGTGGCAGAAATTAAGGTGCAACTGTGAAACTGGCTATGCAAGTGAACAGTTTACTGATTGTAAATGCAATTTGGTTTTGTGCACCTGCATACACCTAATGTACATGTGGCATCAGACATGATGAGCTAGGAGTATAACTTCATAAAAAGCAAGCCCCAAAATCTGTGATCAATTTTTATCCCTTCTGAAGTGCTGTAAACTTTTAAAAATGACTTTTTGACATTTTCCAGCCCTGCTCTACAAAGCCAACAAATTATATGACATGCTTCCAGTTCATTATTGCAGACCTTTCTTTTTCATACATGAGAATCTTTCAAGGTTTATCAGGAAAAGATTCTAAAATTCCATGCTTCACTAATGCAGTTGTCTCCTCAATAAAGCATCATCTTATGGCATACTTCATAGCTCTAAACTCTTACTTGTGTGTCAAATAAGTTTCAACAAATAGGCACCAAAACCCAGCATATTCTACAAAAACTTTCATCAAGACCAAATGAAACCTTTGTATTGATGTTTTTCTAAGTTCTTACATTTGGCATAACTGTGTTATGTGTTCCCACTGATTAGACTGGGTTTTTTAATCCCATCTTTAACTTCTCCTGATCTTAAAATTTCGAAAGAATCATTGAATCATCATAGAATAGTTAGGGTTGGAAAGGACCTTAAGATCATACAGTTCCAACCTCCCTGCCATGGGGCAGGGACACCTCACACTGCACCATGCCACCCAAGGCTCTGTCAAACCTGGCCTTGAACACCGCCAGCGATAGAGCATTCACAACTTCCCTGGGCAACCCATTCCAGTGCCTCACTACCTTAACAGCAAAGAATTTCTTCCTTATATCTTGATATAATCTTAAACAAGATTATTCCAAGAACTAGCTGAAATATTTACAAAACCAACTAGTAGAAAAATCCTTGGACTACTAAGGATTTTTCTTTTTTTGTAGTGTCTGATTTCTTCAGAACATTCTGGCTTTTTACTGAAAAGGGAGCACAAGTCAGAATACTCCCCTTGGTTCTAAAAAGCTGCTCTAGTGACTCATGATGATTGTAGTTTAACTGCACTGCTCTGCTTTCTGGACAGGTTTATTTGTCATCATCACAGTTCCACAGTCAAGGATGTGCTGCCAGTGTAACACAAGCTGGTTCGAAAGATGATGATTAGGACTATAGCACAGAGGCAAGAATGGGGCTGGAGCACATATGACTGGGGAAGAAGAGAGTCATATCAGTTAGATCAGCGTGTTTCCAGAACAAGCATGATCTTCTTCCCCACCCACTGTCCTTGTTCTTATAAAATTCCTGTCCTCATTTAAGTTCAGTGTCTGGTCTGTGCATGTGAAGAAAGGAGAGAGAAAAGAAAGAACATGAATCATCTGCCAAAATCATTATGAGGTAGAGACTTTCAGAGCTATGCATGCATGATAAAAGGCTATCATATCCATCTGGAAAGTTCTTATTTCCATGTTAAGTTTGCCAGACAACTCATCCATGGTGTCTAAAATGAGCTCAAATAGTGGCTATAGACTTCTCATTTGAATGCTATGAATTGTTCAGCTAAGTGTGTTTGCAACTGCCATTAACAACATGACTGTCTGACAAGGATGCCTGTAGGCATTTCGGATATGTTTGTATGTGGCAAACAACCTACAAACTAGGTTTAGGGAGATTTATTAAGCCCTTTGTGCATATCAACTCTAATGGAGCTTGAGCAGCTATCACATGTGCATGTAGACAAGGTCTGAGTTCCTAAACCTTAATACTACCCTGAATAGATGAGTATCAGAACCCTGAGAAGACAAGTAGGCATAATGTCACTGACTAGTTTCAGTCAGGGCGTCTACCTGCATCCTCTGCCCTTGGGCTCAGAATCCTCACTTAAGCTCAGCCCTGGACCTTCAGTTCGTGCTTGTCCTCTGTTGTAGAATTGGATGGACTCAAGAGCTCAAACTTCTTGTAGCCAAGTCTCCAGACCTGTCCCTTGCTCCATCACCTTCTGCTTGTGACTGAAACCCCTGTATAGACCCTGGCTCTAGTTCACTATTTCATGTCTGGGAGTGCCAGAGGACCCTGTTACCAGCACCCAACTCTGTCCTCTCTTTGTCAAGATCCTGCAGGATTTTGCCGTATTTGGATGGCACTGCATACACAAGGATAACCCTCAGGTCCTGTCTCTCTCTCTCTCTTTCTCCCTTAGAGAACAGGCAGCCCTCACTGCTCCCTGACAGCAAACTACATTTTATTGGTGTTGTAGGTGCTATTCATCTCATGGGCTTATTGCAATGCAGAATCTGGCTAAATACTTATAAATTAGAATACACAGTGGTATCACAGACACCAATGAAGACAGTCTACAATGGAGTTACACTAGTGGTGGGTAAGGGAAGAGCAACTGATATCATCTACCTGAACTTGTGCAAAACATTTGTCACTGTCCCACACAGCATCCTTGTCTCTAAACTGAAGAGGCACAGATTTGATGAATGGACTGCTTGCTGACAAGGAATTGACTGGATGGTCGCAAGGAGTTGTGGTAAGCAACTAATGTCCAAGTGGAGACCAGTGAAAAGTGTCATTCCTCAGAGGTTGCTATTGGGACCAGTGCTGTTTAACATCTTGTTGGTGATATGGACAGTGGGATTGAGTATACCTTCAGCAGATTTGTTGAGGACACCAAGCTGGTGCAGTTGACACACAGGAAGGAAGGAATGCCATTCAGAGAGACCTTGACAGGCTTGAGAGGTGCCTCTGGATGGCATCCAAAGAGAAACAGAAAGAGTTGGGCTTGTTCAGCTTGGAGAATAGAAGGCTCTGGGGAAACCTTCTAACAACCTTCCAATAACTAAATAGGGCTCGCGAGAAATCTGGAGAGGGATTTTTTTGCAAGGGCATGTAGTGCCAGGACAAGGGGGAATGTCTTTAAACTGAAAGAGGGGAGATTTAGATTAGATACTAGGAAGTAGTCTTTTACTGTGAGGGTGGTGAAGCACTGGAATACATTGCTCAGAGAAGTTGTGGCTGCCCCATCCCTGGCAGTGCTCAAGGCTGGGTTGGAAGGGGCTTTGAGCAACCTGGTCTATTGGAATCTGTTCCTGCCCATGGTAGGAGGGTTGGAACTAGATGATATTTAAGGGCCCTTCCAAATCAAACCATTTTATGATTCTGTGATCTTTCTCCCATAAAATAACATAAAAAGGTTGTAAATAGAGTGTGAGAAGCTTTGTAGGTGTTCTTAAAAATCCTGCATTCTGAAAGTTTGCACTGAAAACTTTCAAAGCATCAAGCAGAAAATACTCAATCTGTCTGAAAATACAGAAAGCCAGGAACAACTTATCTGAAGGAAGAAAACGATTTAGCACCTGTGGGCCAAAATATCTTTAGAACTAGTCAATGCCAACATGTGCTATTCTGATGTTTGCGTGACAGGAGAGGAGAAAAAACCTTTTCATAACACAATAGCACATCAAGGTTAGTTTAAGTACTCCAATGTGGCAAAAAGGAAAGGCTTTAGAAGACTACCTGGCAGGAGAAGACTTGAAAAGTTATGCTGTTATTGACATACAACACAACTGTGGTGAGTCATCATCAGTTGTCCTGACATATGTGAGCCAAGAGTTCCGATATCAAGAAAGCACTGCCCACTGGAAAAGAAAACAAACAACATGCTTTGGTGTAGCATTTTTTAAATCCTAAATTAGACAACAAGAGTGCATGTGTATGAAGAAATTGGCACAACCTCCACACACATGGGAGCCTGATAGAGTATGGAAGCATAGCACTGGTGGTTAGCACAGTGATAGGGTTCCTGTCATTCCCAGCGAGGTAGAAGTTTGAAATTACATGGAATACAAAAAAGGACACCTGAACCTGGACACCTTCATGGGCTAGTATTTATATTTTGGAAATTCACATTGCTTCAGCTGCAGGAGTTCATTGAGTTGTCCTTCAGTGACCTGTCCTGGTCCGTTACTTCTGGACCTACTGTGACTTTTAATCAGAAAAACACAGAAATAGAGCCACAGCAATGGGACAGAGATGGTTACATCTTTGATAAAATACTTCCTTGACTTATTTGATAAAATAGCTACTATAGACTTTTCCTCTTTCTAGGTGCTGTCAATGCATCTGAGAGGCAACATACACTTTAAAACACTTCAGATTCTAATTAGAGGTATCCAGCTTTCATCCTTATCCCTGTCAATTACATTAGAGTTATAGTTATCCCAAGAAATCTCTGTTTTGGAGGCAAGAAACTTATAAATATAATGTTTTGTACACACAAGCTGTTCTTTTCCCAACCTTAAAACTCCTTCCACCTGCTTTGGTGCATACTGAGGAAGCTGTTGAAAAGGCAGAGAGTGTTGCTAAATTGGAGGGTCTTTTTGGCAGCCCTGTCAGGCAAAAAATGAAATCTATCCTGTGCATTCTAATGCTCAAGAGATTTGCTCTTAAACACAGTTTTAAGATCCTGAAGAATGTGTGGGTCTCAAAGCCAGAGAATATGCCTAATGAAGCAAGTTAAAGAAACAAAAAGGTGGGGATGTGGGGGGTGTGTGTGTGTGTGTGTGTGTACTACATCAACCAACCAAGCAAGTAAACAACAAAACTGAGGAGGTCACGTATTATTTGATCAAAAATAGGTAAATACAAAGGACACAAAAAAAAAAAAAAATCCATTATTTTGTTCTAGAGATGGAAGAAGAAGAGCTATTTTATGGTAGAAGAAGAGAAATAGAAGGTATAAAATGACACAGAGCAAAAATACCTGCAGGTTGACCTCTGAGAAATTGGCTAAAGGCAAGATCTGTTAGCTGGAGAGAAACATGCCCATGATGCACAACACTTCATTTTAGTCACTGAAAACTAGGCAAAATGGAACCAGAAGTCAATCTTGTGTAAGCAGAGAGATGGAGGAGGTTACTGGAAACTTACCTTTCAATCTCATCTCTGACTTGAAAATATGACGGGCACTCAGGAATAAAGCTGTAGAACAATGCATTCTAAGTTTCATTGTCTTTAGGAGGATGCATGTGGGATTGATTTTGTATTTGGCAACTAGAAACAGAAACCCTTTTGTTCAAAGAGAGGAAATAAAGAGAAAGGATGATTTTTGATTGCAGCTGAGTCAGAAAGTCTCTAGATCTCAGTCAAAACAGACCTGTTAAAGGCACTGGAATAGCTTCTGCCAAAGTTGGTAAAAGCCTACACTCAGTCCAACTCTCTGCCAGTCTGAATTTTATCGTTAGGTATATCTGTAAGACTATGCTTCCCAGTTTAGTCATGGAGGCTGATAACAGGACTTTGGGACATATCCCTGTTTGCTCAGGCTGCACATCACTTCTGTCTAAACTGGAAGACAAACTTTCAACAAGCAGCTGCAGAGAAATATCTGGATATTTTGGGCTGAGTTAGTGTTTCTGCCACTTAAAATTCAATCATCGTGTTATCCTTAATCCTCTTCAGTAGTGAACTTTAAGATTGTTGAACTGTTTTGGCTGGGTTTCCCTGTCCCTGCCCACTGGATAGCCTAACTGGGGTAAGGTGAGAAAGATTGCTCCATTGTTCTGAGGGAAGCCCTGACCAAGTTTCTGCCATGGTGGGTGACGCTTGTCACCAGCATATGACACCAGCATGTCAAATCAGCTGCAACCAGCAAGACACTCAGAACCAGGGAGAGTCAAGTAAAGGATGTTCCAGACTAAACAGCCCATCTGTAGACAGCTCCAAGCAGCTCTGACAAAACCCAGGACATAGAAGAGCAAGAAAGTATTCCTTAAAACAAATTTCTCCTAGCTCTGTGTCTTGGATGGTTCAACTAGAATATCCCCTTGCTCCTGCCTTCTTTGTGGGGCACTTCTTCACCCAGAGATTTCCCACTCTTCTTCTGTGCTTCCAGACCTTTATAAGAGCAAATGGACTTCCTTCTCTAATTGTTCCTTTTAGCACAGAGAGGCCTCTGACCCTATTGGCAGTCTCATTTGTCTGAATACAGAAACATCACCTTTTTGTCTTTAAAAGTATGAAGCAAAAATGCAAGAAACTCACTCAATTCTCCCTGGACACTCAATTAATTCTCATAGCCCACTTACCAGCACTTAAGTGTAGCTTTCACCTACAACCATTAAGCTATGGAGGAGCTTTATAAACTCCGATCACATGTATCCAAAAGTTCTCTTGAGTGTGCCCTCTGCCTTGGCAGCTGAAATCCTAGCCACCAGCCCTCCTCAAGTAAACTGGAAAATTTAACTGGGACATAGATAAAGATGTTTTCTTTTTCTTATCTGCTGAGTTGAAGCTCTGCCTGGTGTTTTTAAGATCCTAGAGCTCTGCTGAATCCACCTAGATCATTCTGCGCAGTTACTGCTCATTCAGCTAAACTGATTATTATTTTGCATTAGAAAGATTCATTTGCATTTCACCCTCTTCATTGCAGTGAAATCAAAGGTCTAGTAGAGGACAGCTCCAGCCTTCCAAATTGTTTTGAAGACAGCAAACATTTCTGATGTCAAAGAGCATATTTTAGGGAAGACATTACAGGTATATATCATCGCTGCTGTTTTTACCAAGTTTACTGGCATGAACCATACAAATTGTACTATCTCCAACCCATCCAGCATTCCTCTGGCTGCACAGTTCTTTTAGGGGGAAAAAAAATCCATAAAGGTCATTCTGTTTTTCTGAGGTAGTTACTGTAATACAAATGGAAAACTTGTGAGGGTGCCCAGCAGGCTTTCCTGTATCCAAAGGACTCCGAGAGGGGTTTCAAATAAGATATTATCAAAATCATCTTGGTAATCCTGACTAAATGCAGGACATGAATCAAGCACTTGTGTGAATGAAGCCTGCATGCCAAGGGGCAGAGAGAATAACATGTAGATAGCTCCCTAACACAGTTATGGATAGCAGGAAAGAGTGGAGTTACACTTGGTGGGGAAGGTTCATGTTCCTGTTCAAGCAGCTGTCCTGTGTATAAATGGTTCCACATGGTTCAGTGGGTCAGACAAGATTATTACAACACCTGAGTAATGAGGGGCTCACAGGACATAGAATCGTAGAATTGTGGAATAGTTAGGGTTGGAAAGTACATTAAGGTCATCTAGTTCCAACCCCCTTGAAAATGTAGCTTCAATCCCTGCTCTGCATTAGACAGAATAGGAATTGAAAGATTAATTTCCCTTGTTTCAGATGAGTATCTGAACCACTAGAGCTCTGTTAGGACTATCTATGATAGCCTTTCTCATTTTGACAAGAAATGCCAACAAATGTTTTCTTAGCAGGGCTTTGTGGGAAAAAACTTTGGTCAAACACACCTGACTATGCTATGACTAACACTGAGTAAAACGCCAGTACTATCCTTCAGTGCTGTCTCAGGCTCCTGCTTTGGGCCATACTTGTCATATACTGCTCTGATATTTTCTCATTTATTATTTAGTTCTCCTTTCAGTGGTTTGAACCACACCTTCCTCAAATTCCTCTCCCAGTAAAAGAACAGTATAGTTGAGTTTTTTCCTTTGGGCTCTTTTCTTCACTTCATGTAACATGGCACAAGTGCATACTGCTGACCTCCTTCTCTCATGAATCTCTGGCCCTTCTCAAAGGACAAAGGTATTCCCAAACTGGCAACACCTCCCTCTTTCCAGGTTGTATCACTGCTGCTCTCTTTCTCTCCTTTTCTGTACTTGTGCTATCATCATTGGATGACCCAGGAGACCATTGGATGGAGAATTTTCCTCTGCTTTTCTCTCAACACACAATCAACTTCTGAAAAGCCATGACTAAGGAAAGTAACATCTACCACATCATTCCAGGATGAGCAAGGAGAAGTTTATTGGGAATGCTCCTTCTCAGTATACCTCCTCTATGGGAAATGACATTCTACATTAAAAAGTAGGAAGCAAAATGGAAGTTCTATCTTAGATTAAGATTTATCCCAATGGGTCATTCCCTGAGTGTCCTCAGCTGCTGTATAGCAAGGAGCCAGCCTGAAACACAGAAGCACAAGTTGCAGGCATTCCCTTATGTCACACGTTAGAATATGTGGAAACAATGACTTTGCTTTCTACTTTGCGAAGAGGCAGCAAAAGCTCTGCAATGACCTATCTATGAAGTGCCCTTTTGTTACTGCCTGCATGGAAGTCCCATTCCAGTGTCCAAGTAAATGAGTTTCAGGGCAGAGAGTGTCAGTGATGGCGTAACTTATTCAGTAATATCAGTGTCAGAATTTTATAGTTTCAGGCACCTGGAGTTCAGAATAGCACTGATACCCCTTGGCTATATAGAAATTGGGTGAGAAGTTGGCAAAATGGAATAGATGGACTCTTTGTGTGAAAATAGTGCTTCTCAGGAGAGTGCAGCAAAGCAGGATGCTTGCAAGCATTTCTGTACTGAGGAGAGCAGAACAGGTGTCAGTGGAACTGTCTTGGAAGCAGATGAGCTCAGAACAGCAAAAGGATTCAGCGCTGCCATTCAGCAGCCTTTGCTCTGCCATTCCCAAGAAACAATTACAGCAAATAAGAGGCAGTAAAGGGAGGTTCAGCTGAATGGGTATTCATTCTACTGCACTGCTGCTTTAAGATACAATAACAAATAATACACATAGACACACACCACTGCACCCTGAAGGGTTAATCTTGTCTTCTGGGGACTAGTCTTCTTCCAGGGATGGGTGACTATGCTGGGTCTCACCCTATGTTAAACACAGAACTGGAAAGAAATATTTGGATCTCTGCCACCCTCTCTGCTGAGTCAAGAGAGTCTCAACAGAATGAGAATGTGGCCTTATATGTTCAGCTCACACAAAATACTGAGGTCTGCAAAAATGCAAAGCACTGTAGGAGTAAATGTACCAGCATCTATGACTCTGAGCTATTGAAATAATGACAGATGAATAGCTACATTTCAACAGTTAATAGCTCATCAAGATGAAAAAAGAATTCCTCCCTCTTCTGCAAATGTTATTAAAATTGAGTTTCTAGGTTAAAAGGAAATCCTTAACTTGTTCAATTCCCGTACTGTTGTATGTACAATTTAACTTAACTCAGAGTAAATGGCGTTTTGAAATGCAAAGGTGAACATGAGCCAAGAATGCATTATGCATAAAGTTTACATATGGTGATGACAAGTGTCATCACATTTAAGTAACATCTACCACTCTTCAGAAAATTACTAATGCAGTTTGAATGCTTTCCTTCTTTAGTGAAATATGTATCAGATAGAAATATCTAGATAGCAATATGCTCTACAGTTATGAAATATTAACACTTGCTTTGTGTTGCTTTACTTCTTTGCTACAATTACACTGTTCTTTAATTTTATTAGGAGACAGCATATGAACATAACACATGAACACAGCCAAACAAGTGTCCCTTTCAAACTTTACTGCTGGTTGCATTTCCTACACCTTAGCTCATGCTTTTCCTAACTGTTTCTGAAAGGTCCAGTATTTCTTGATGTGCAAGCCCCTAAACTGGTGCTTGGCCCCTGAGGGCACCCACAGCTCTATGCTGGCTCTGATCCACCTCACCCAGTGCCTCTCCCACCCTGCCCATGGCCCAGCACCCCATCAGAGCCCAACCAGGATGTCCTGGGTTCAGCAGTAGCAGCCATTTTTCTCCTTCTTAGTAGCTGGTGCAGTGCTGTTTTTTGACTTTCGGAAGCTGGTGGGGGAGGAAGAAGAGGGAGTGAGAGAGCGACTGTGTAGTTTTCTCAGTTATGGCTGAGCTTAAACCACGACACAGGGCCATCAGTCCATGCCCCAGTGATGACATAAGATGCCTGTCCCCAGCTCCACAGGCAGCTGTCTCAGCCTTAGAATCATAGAATAGGTAGGGTTGAAAAGGACCTTAAGATCATCCAGTTCCAACCCCCCTGCCATGGGCAGGGACACCTCACACTAAATCTCCCGTGCCAACCAAGGCTATGTCCAACCTGGCCTTGAACACTGCCAGTGATAGAGCATTCACAACTTCCCTGGGCAGCCCATTCCAGTGCCTCACCACCCCTACAGTAAAGAACTTCCTCATATCCAACCTAAACATCCCCTGTTTAAGTTTGAACTCGTTACCCCTTGTCTTCTCACTACAGTCCCCCAATGAAGAGGCACTTCCAGTATCCCTATAGGCCCCCTTCAGATACTGGAAGGCTGCTATGAGGTCTCCATGCAGCCTTCTCTTCTCCAGGCTCAACA
>JAOEHX010020514.1:0-10728 GCA_025448015.1 Bolborhynchus lineola | reverse complement strand
TGCCGCGGCGCCATGGAGCTGGCGGCGGCTCTGCCGCTCGGGGAGCTGGCGGCCGCCTTCGCGGCGCTGCCCGTCTTCCCGCTGTTCGACACCGCTTACTTCATCGTCTCCGTCCTCTACCTCAAATACGAGCCAGGTGAGCGCGGCGCCGCGCCCCTGCAGGCTCCCGCAGGAGCGGCAACGGCCCCGTCCGGGAGGGCCGGGCCCGAGTTTGGGGGGGGGACCGCAGGGGGTGACATGGAGCTGTAGGTGCGCGTTGGGGGCGGCGGCAGCGCTCCTGCGGTGCTTCCCGGGGGATCAACCTCACGTCTGGGGCACGAAGTGTGCTGTCACCGCAGCCAGGCCCTGCGTGTCGGGGCCTGCTGCTTCGGAGGGGCCCCGTGTGTTAACTCTGAAGCAGAAACCTCCAGGAACGAGTGACCTTTGCAGATCAGCCTGGCTTTTTATTCCGTACTGGATTCCAACCGCACTGAACTATAGCAGTTCAGTCACTTCTTCGCTGCCGCCCCGGGATTTAGCGGTACGGCTGTGTCCAGTTGCTTGGCTTCTCTATTTCTGTGGCAATGCTCTCCTCCTATTTATATACACAAAGGCTGTCAGCAAACCCTTGGGGTTTTTCCACCTGCCACAGCATGCCGTAATCTGAGCTTTCGCTTTCTGCCCTGCTGCAGCCCAGCTGTGCCTTGCTCTTTTCCAAACGCCGCCTCCCTCCATGTGGTTTTGATGGCGTGTGCACTCTTCAGGCCGTTTTGAATGGTCGCAGTGTAACTGCCCAACATCTGAGGAGAAAAAAACCCACCACCACGCTTTGGTGTGGGTTCTGAATCCTCTGGTTATGAGATCTCTCTGCTGAGCCATCCACATTCTGATCTATTTACACTCCATGTAAACACAAGTGCTGGGTTTTCAAGGCCTGATCACTTACAGCTGCCTGCCAGCATTAAGTCCTGAAGGGACCAGTTAACAGGCAACCCTTATGAAAACAGCTTTTACAACCACGTAAGCCCTGTAATCCACTTGGACTGGGTAAAGCCGGGGTGTTGTTTCCACTGGATTCCTACACTGCTTCATCCCACGGATCCCCTGCTGAAGATCAGTGTCAGGACAGTAATGTCCTGGTTCCTCCTTGGAGACAGAGTGGCTTCATGGAGCCAAAGAAAACCAAGCGTTACTAAATTAAGCCTCCAGGTTCCTATAGAACCAGCTTCATGTCATGGCTGTTGCAGCTGTCTTGTTTCCACTGTGTTTTCAGCTGGATCAAATGTCTTTGAGGATGGAAGAGTCTGAGCAGTCATAGTTTTAGCATATGCTGATTCACATACTGCTAATTAAGGTCAGTAATGTTGACATAACATTTTAGCATTCTTTCTTTTAATTGCCTGTCACTGGATTACTGAACAGAGCTTGGTATCTGGAATGGTGCACGATGGACTCCGAAAACCGTTTAAGGTGATGAAACAACCTGACAGAATTGATGTTCTTGAGAGGCTTCCTTGGGGAAGTACAGAGGTGGCTGAAAATGGAGGAATTACAGGAACTGAAAATCAATAGAAGGTTGTGGGAAAAGAACAGAATGTGTTGCCAAATAGTAACACCGGTTTAATATCTAGTTGTGTTTTCAGAGGGTGTTTCCAAACTAGTACAGGAGCAGGGAAGAACCCTCAAATCCTCCCCTTTCAAATGAAGATTAAGAATTACTGTTCTGTTTTTACAGGTTATCTTATGAATGAAAGAGCTGAACAGATTGCTCATGAATTCTAGAGGGCACCTAGGTTGAAGCAATGGAGAGAATGGTACTAGTATGCATCTTACTTTTAGACTATACAAAGACATTGATTTCAAGGGGAAAACTGTTCTGATTGCAGTAAGTAGCAGCAAATCCAGGAGATAAACTCTTAGTCAAATCAGTGACTCAGTTCACTTGAAACCTCATGGGGGGCCTGCAAGCTGCAATCACATGTATCTCTTAACAATATCTGGTACTTGCTCAGGTTTCACCAAATACACATCTCTGTATTTTATTTTACAAGCGCTTTCCTTTGACTTACTTTGTTGAACATGCACCACACGCCTCCTCCTTAGAAGCTCTTGAAGTTTCTGCTTCCTTTCTGGATCTACTTTCTCATTTTGCATTTGCTTCACAGGAGCTGTGGAGATGTCTCGCAAGAGCCCTTTTGCCTCCTGGCTGTGTGCGATGCTCCACTGCTTTGGAAGTTACATACTTGCTGATCTGTTACTTGGACAGTCACCTATTGATTACTTCAGTAATAACTCCAGTGTCATCCTGGCCACAGCAGTCTGGTGAGTCTCTGCACTCCACCTCATTTATTAAGCACGCGACGCTGCTGGCTGCATCCAAACCCATCTGTTTGTGTGACACACGGGTATAACCTTCCTTGGATTAAGTGGGGAAAGAAGAGGTGTGGGGGGGGAGTCTTTGAGTCTTTTGTATTCCTGGAACTAGTTTCCAGCTTCTCTGACTGACTATCTACTGCTTTGATAATACAGGTTGGGTCCAGTCCAACCACTGGACTTTATAGCTGCCGCAAAAGCAGCACACGCTGCAGATACCACGTATAGTAGAGGAGTGGCACACACTGGAAATCTGGGGGCATTTTATTCATCATGTTAGTGAAATGTGTACAAATTAACCACGGTTACTCCACGTTTCATTTCCTCACTGCAAATGGGTTGCATGACGGAACCAGCACTTCCTTCTCCCCCACATAATTCATGCTAACACTACAGTACGCCTCATCAATCCTCTCTACGCATCTCAAATCAGGACAAACAAGTTGGACCTCAAACTCTGTGTGGTTTTGTTCCAGGTATTTGATATTCTTCTGTCCCATGAACCTCTTCTACAAATGTGTCAGCTTTCTGCCAGTGAAGCTCATCTTTGTGGCAATGAAGGAGGTGGTCAGAGTTCGCAAGATTGCAGCTGGGGTCCACCATGCTCACCACCACTACCACCACGGCTGGTTCATTATGATGGCTATTGGATGGGTCAAAGGTGAAAGATGAGATACTCTAAATGCACCCAGCCCTGTAGGGTGGGACAGGAGAATCTGTGAGTGAGGCTGAAGGTGACCACGTCACCCAGTGCTGGCCAGCAGTTAGTGGATGTGGTCAGCTGGCTTCCATCAATCATGTTTCCTAGAACACAGGTATTTATTCATCCTTGCAGGATGGTTGTCAGCTGAGTCATCATCTAATTTTACTGGAGGCATGAAGAGCTGGAGTCACTATGAAATACGGGGGTAGAATTCAGGAATTCCTTATTTTCTCATGTGTTTGACTGTCTCTGGCCTCACCTCTATCTTTTCATGGGGGTTCTACCAGTGTTGAACAGCCCAGTCAGTTTTCCTTTAGCTTGTGTTTGGAGCAAGCATTTGAGCATTACTAAATGGAACAGAGGCAAATGGTTTTTCCATCAGGGAACGCTTTATAGCACATCAAGAAAGCGTTTGCCCTGCTCTGTTCTTTTAGGCTAACTTGGGTCTTCCGATATCATGAACCTTTGTTCCCCTTAAGTTGTCATCCCTGGGGGATCTAGAAGGACAGCAGAGCTCTCCTCTGCTATGGCAGTTCTAGCTGTTCATTGTCGCTGTTTCACAGGTTCTGGTGTTGCTTTGATGTCTAACTTTGAGCAACTGCTCCGTGGGGTCTGGAAGCCAGAAACAAATGAAATTCTTCGTATGTCCTTGTAAGTAAGCAGCCTGTAAATTCTCTGTCAGCCTAAAAATGGCGTTTAAAGAACCATTCAGGACTGGATGCAAACCTAGACAACTTCTTTCTCTTCTAGCCCTACAAAGGCTAGTCTGTATGGCACAGTCCTCTTCACTCTGCAACAGACTCACTGGCTCCCTATCTCTGAAGCCAACCTCATCTTCTTCTTCACCATGTTCATGATAGTTTGCAAGGTAAGTTAACAGCAGGCTTACTGCTAACAAATCTACAGAGCCAGAGAAAGGGTACACACTTCAACTGGAGGTGTCCACCTTCCCAAGCCACTATTGAAGACATTGGCTGTACATACCAGGGAATTTGATCAGGATATTAGAGTCTAAATTCTCCACCTTATCAGAAGTATGGGAGAAAATCCTTGTGCTACAGCCGAGTCATGTAGCAGTAGGGACTTCTACCTGGTCTACGTGGAATGCTCCTTCCTAGCTCACATTTCATAGCTGATGTATGTGATCTCTGAGTATTCACTTTTGCATGGCAGGTTTTCATGACGGCAACTCACTCTCATGCCTCACCTTTTGCTCCAGTGGAAAACTTCATCTGTCCAGTTTTCTTTGGCTCTGTTTCCAGTGGACACAGCAGTCACCATCACGATCATCATGGGGCCTCCCATGAGGTTTCCCATCCTCCGCCGCCTCCTGCCAAGTCAAAAGAAGAGCTAAATGAAGGCACAAGAAAACGGAAAGCCAAAAAAGCTGAATAAAGCAGCAACCACACAGTAAATAGGCCAGGAAAATTCTCCCAGAACTGAGTCTCAAAGCCACCTGTGACCTCCTTTATCCTCCAGTCCTTCTCTCTCAGACTCCAAGAGAGGTGGAAGCCAGGATACTGCCAGGCGGGTCCCTGAATTTCATTAGAGCTCTCTGTGCTGCTGCTGGTCTCTCTCCTCTGATCACATTGTCAGGGATTCGTAGGTTTGGGCAGGGATGATAAGTGGGTGCCAGTTCTCAAGTTGGCAGCAGCTATGATGCAGCTCGTTCAACTGATGTAAAATCTTTCACTGTGTTTATGAATGGAGGTGATGGTTTGTGCTCCCACAACTCCTAAGTCCCTTTGAGTTTTCATTGACCTTTTTGATATCTACCAAAAGAACAAACTGCTTAGATGCAATCAATGTGGAAATTGGATTTTATACTCAATGAAATGCAGTGGTCTCACATGAGCCTGATCTAATTTTCCCTAGCTCCCACATCTGCCATATCTCCAATTAATATGACATTTCAGATGCGGTAAGGACACTGACTCTGGTGTTCTGGCCAAACTCCATTTCTCTCACTGAATTTCCCTCTGATAATGGATAGAACATTGTCACTTTCTTACCTAAGTCTGTGTTTGCAAGAGCTTTGAAGCTGTGAAATGCATTGAGTGCTACCTACCGGCACTGTTAGTATTCTAAACTGTTATGTAGCGTTGCTGCACGTTGTTAAGTGTGTCCCACCTCAAACCTGATCATAGTGAACTAAGCACGTTTCTGGTTTGTTTGTAATCCTGTGGGATACAAGAAGGGTGTGTGAGTGTAAATAAGTATTTATTACTATTTATTTGTAATTGCCAGGGCACCTAATTCATGGACCTGAAAGTGGCTTTTTTAAAATGGTGCATCTCTCTATAGAGAACGGGATCTTTCTAAGGGTGGTCCTAAGCCCACAGCTACATGCTGGTTTGTGCTTGATTTTGGTGTGCTCTTCACCCTTCGTATCTTCTTAAGGGAAGCTATAAAGGCTGAAGCAGTGGATTCCACACCAGCTGATTGAAACTGCTTTAAAGGACTGATAGGTGGAGATGCAGATTATTCCTTGTAGGTCCATTTTGGCCCAACTACTGGTTTGTGAAAACAGCTTGTGCCCTCCCTTGTTCAGAGAGGAACCTGTCAGTTCTGCTTAATGAATACTGGCTTTTAGACTAGTTTTAAGCTGTTCTTATCACTGATTTTGTTCTCAGAAGTGTCATCATCCAAGGGCTGGGATCACTGCAGTGACAATAGCACGTGTGGGGACAGAGCACTGAGCTTTCAGTTAGGTAGCATGTGCCATCCCTAGCAATAAGCTTTGCTGCTGTCGTTTTGCAGCTGGGAATAGAAATAGGATTGAAGGGATTGAAGAAAAGCAGAGTTGAGGTTTTCTGCATCCCTGTTCAAAATGGAAGTTGATGATTAATTAAAAAATGGAATAAAAATACATACTGCATCCAACCAGCTGAAAGCCAGGACAAAAGTGAAGTGGTTCTATTCTTTGACTTGTGGGGCTGGGCTTTGACAGTGCCTTAATTTTGTGAGTTTCCCTCCCGCTATAGAAAAGAGGAATTCCACCTGACAACTCAGCTGTCTGGTTCTGCAGGTACTGCTCTACTGAAAGCTGATGTCTCACTGGCATGCACAAGACTAGAACTGTTTTATGTCTGATTAAGAGGTATTTTGTTTTATAAAAGCTGCCAACTAATAAAACTTGTGAAGTGACTCTGATCGTTCAGTGGCACTCCAGGAAATGTTCTACAGGGTTACTCTACCTGTACGTACACTTCCTCCTTAAGACTCCACTCCAACCAGAATGAAATGGTAGCGTGACATTTCCTAAAGGGATGAAGTAACTCATTTCTATGGCACAGAGATGGGAGTGATGAGGCAAACATGCCACAATCAATCTACCTGGCTCACTAAATGAGGATCTGCAAAAGGCCATTTATTTGCTGAAGGGTTTCACTTGCCTCCTCCCAGATGGAGCTCTTTTCAAATGTTTATTAATACTCCTTCATTGATCAGAACAGTTGAGATTGATCAACTGATCAGAAAAATTGCATTGCAGTGTGGGACTTAAAGCCTTTGTATGACCCAACTGATGGAAGAGTTCCGTGGAAGCCTTATACATACTTATAATAAATCCAGAAAAGGCGTAAGAATGTTTCATGTGGTTTGACCATTCTCCTCTCCAGTGTCATCACCAAATGGTGCTCAGGACCCGGGCAGAACAATAAACGAGCAGGCTGAGCAGAGCAGGTGTCTCAAGTGCTTCGAAAAAGCCAACATCTCAAGAGTTTCCTCTGTGCAGAATGTTCCCAGCTCCAAATCCCACTGTAGTACAGAGCTCAGACTTCCATGGGACAGACGTCATTCCCTCCAAAGATGTTCTGATGTGATAACTTCTGATACTAACCCTAGTGAGAGGAAGCTAAATTTAGCACTAGGTTTAATCCTCAAAGAGGCCCTGCTTGCCTGATGGAAAAAGCAAAGTGTTGAACTTGATGCTCTCAGCGTTTCTTGCTGACCGAAAGGTTTCCCTTTTCTGTTACATAGAGAGAGCCAAACGCAGTGTCCACAGCTTTTCCTCTGTTGCAGATCAGCTTCACAGATAGGGAAAGCTCTGCAGCCCTGACTGTGTTTGTGTGAAAAACCCCAAATCCATAGAATTTTACGGAAAGGATTAATTCTTCCCAATAAATGAACTGAAGTAGAAAAAAGGAGGCCAAAGGAAAGAATTCCTGTACTGAAGAGCTTAGGTGTGAAAGGGCAAAGCCAACACAATCCAGTGTCAAGCTAGAGCAACCAGTGCTCGTTTTCCCCTTTTCCTGTTAATGGCAGGATGTACATTCTTCCATGTTTTGTCCAGAGTAACCAAATTCTATAATCCAGATAAGCAGAAAGACCCAGAAAGGAAATGCTCCATCCCTGGCAGTGTTCAAGGCCAGGCTGGAGAGAGCCTTGGGCGACATGGTCTCATGTGAGGGGTCCCTGTCCATGGCAGGGGGTTGGAACTGGATGATTTTAAGGTCCTTTCCGGGCCAACCCATTCTATGATTCCACGGTTGTTACCTTGGCCACCTCCTGAGCACAGGGAACGTGTTCCTTTTAACACTTGACAGGTGATCAGCTGCCAACCACCTGCACCTCCTTCCTGCAGCCTATTTCATGGCTGTGTGATGCTTCAAAGATACAAAGCACCAGATTGGCGCTGAGAGTGTCAGTCCAAGTAGCACACAGGACACACAGAAGCATTAAAAATTACAGCTTTATGCATTGTGCAGCAGCACATCTTCATTTGGGCCCTCAGCTGTAATTGTCTACAGTCCTTGTGCTGTTCTTTAAAGGACCTAACTGGCTACTGCAAGATACAGGACAGGATTATATGGAAGAGAAGGCTGGAATGGCATGGCATGTCCTTCTTTAGATCCCCAGCTTTTTGCTGCAGCCAAGGTTTTTTCTCAAGGTATTTTGGTTCTTTGCCAAAACAATGAGAAATCGGAATAAATACCTATAAAAGATATTCTAGAAAGCTCCCAAGGGCATCTGGATTTAGTAGGAGCATCTTCCATCTCTACCAGGAAGACAGAACAATGATAAGGCAAACTATCAGCAATGGAGAAAACAGGCTGTTGATGCCAAGCACTCCATACACAGCGGGCTGGTATCTGCCTCTTTAGGATGCTTTTGCCACTGGCCTCAGGGAGATGTGTGTGTCCACCACTGTAAGGAAACACCAATTAAAGAGGTTTGGATGTCATCAGATGCCAAGACTGTGGTTCTTACTTTGTAAGCACCCCCAAAATTGCCTCCCAGCTAACAGCTTAATCCTGCTCTCGTGTGGTCTGTAAAGGCAGCAGCCTGTGAGCAAGCTGCTGGGGGCTGGTGGCTCATGGAACAGACAGGCAGTGAGAAAACAACATCCTCATCATGCCAGAGCCTGCTCTGAGTCACAGCTGCTCCTCACTTCACCTCTGGCACGGCATCTCTGACAAGAAGGAGATGCTGATAGTGCCAAGATCATCACTCACTAATATCCTTGGGTCTGGTCTCTCTTTCACACTTGTGCATTTGCATCTTAAACGTTATCCCTAGAGAACGTACAATTTCGAGTATTGTCTGTCATGATCCTTGGCTGCTTCCTTATTGTTCCAAAAGAGACTCTGGGGAGGGAATTGTTTAGAGAGCTCCCAAATGTAACCTTTTAGGAAGAATCAGTGTCAGACAGCGATTGCATCTTAGCTTTAAGCTACAGGTAGTCTCTAGCTGCGGAATGCAGGAGAACAGGTCTGATGTTTGGAGGCTTGAGCATGTGTATAGCCGGAGGGAATCCACAATGTCCCTGGAAAAGATTTGGTTGATTTTGTTTGGTTTGGATTTGCAACTTCCACGAAGCTCCTCAGAAACCAAGCTGCTGCTTTTCCAGCTGTCCCAGCCCCTCGTGCTTCTCAATCCAGACGGCAGAGTCTGACTTCCCAATAAGAATCTGCTAGTTGAGGCCTTCTTGTCCCACCCCAACCAACTGCTTGAATCAGGGAGTGAGGGAATTCTCTATGCTCCATCAGTGACAAGAATTGGTGCAATCAGCAACAATGGGTGGATGCAGTGCGAGGTGCAGATTGCAGTGCCTTGAAGAACACTCCAGAAATCCATGACTTTAGAGCCCTAACGTTGGCTCAAACTACGTTTAGAATAATGTAGGCTAAACCCTAACGTAGGCTCTCTGTGATGCTTAAGGTAAGGTGCTGTCTCCCCGCCTGTTTGATTTATGACAGATTAGGATGTTGGTTTCTCTCTTATTTGGCTAGATGACTGGAGATTAAGCATGTATTGTCTGCAAAAGGAGCCCATAAATGCAGATTACCAACTTTTCTTTAACGATTCCTCTGTGTGCCAGCGAGATAGAGGGGGGATACAGAGAGGAACAGACATCAGCCTCGAAAACCTCATTTCATGAGAGAGAAACAGAAAAACCCCAGCAGCTGCTCTGCCTGACTCTGGTTCTCTCTGAAATGCTCACTTCAGTTTCCTGTAACAGGCAAAAAAAGCCACACAAATAATAGATTATGGTCTCCTGTGAGAAAATGGGGAAGCAGAAAGTGGATCTGAGTGAGTGAATCTGCTTGGCTGGTAGAGCACCATCTCCGTTTCCACAGGGCATGGAGACAGCAGCATTTCTTATGAGAAAAGCTCTAGTGAACAGGCACAGAAACACCTCTTGAAACAAACTGATAATAGCAATGGGCTGTGAATACTGGAAAAGGGACTGGCATGGAAGAGACACTGAAAAGCTCTGAGCATGAGGTGGAGACATCTGCTCTGGCAGGACCTCTGCTGAGATGTCTGCACCAGTTACCTTCTCTCCCTATGAATTCCAAGGGTATCTGGACAAAGATGCTCTTTTTCTTGCTCTCTGCTGAGAGCTGCAGTTTCCTGCTTTGGAGCTCAACAACTGACAGGAGGGTGAGCTCTGCAGCAGCACGCACCGACCCCCTCAGTGGATCAGGGGTATTGTCCTTCACTACACAACACAAAACTAGGAGCAAACCCAAACAGCTTGTGTCACTGGAGTTCTACTGCTAGCTGGAGCATCCCTTGGGAAATCCTTTTTTCTTCTCTCCTTTGGATTTCTACCTACTTGCTGGCTTTCTGTGATTACATTTTTCTATCTTTCCCCATGTCTTTTGGGGATGGTACCCCAAGTACCAAATTCTTTTGGGGATGGTACCCCAAGTCCAACCATCATTATAGAGGAGGAAGTATTTATTGTTCACAGTTTTAGTAAATCAGCTGCATAGAAGGCAAATAGTGACAGGGCATAAGGCATATTCCCTGGTATAAAGAAATCTGCTTTAAATGGCTGAGAGTACCTCAACCATAAATGATACTCCCACCATCAGACTTGCATGATGCTAAAATACAGAAATAATTATTTCTAAGCTAGGCAAAGCAGTAATCAAAGGGACCTGAGATGTACAGCACCTGAGAGGGAGCACATTCAGTGCCTTAGAAAGAGACCCACGGGATACTCCTCAAGTGACACACACTGGTTGCTATAGAGATATCTGTCCTCTTCAAATACAGATGGCCCGCTCCAGGTTTCACGCATCTCAGTGCAGACAGTCAACCATCTCCTACTGTTCCTCTCAAAGCAGCTGAAATTTTCCCAAGCTTTCATTAAAAAAGGGAGAGCAAAGCAGCTTGCTTGAGAGAGGCACCACAGACCGGTTTGGGGATGCAGGATGTGC